>CACRXP010000047.1:912576-934162 GCA_902702965.1 Spirometra erinaceieuropaei | reverse complement strand
CGTCGGTCGACTGATCTTCACTAAGTTGACGATATCGCCTTGTAAGCCACAAACTTCGGTAATCTAAAGACTGTGGTGTCACAGCTGAATGACGTCGCTAGCTCAGTCGGTTTATCCATAAAAGCTGGGAGGACCAAAGTGTGACTACGGATCCGACGCGACCTCTCCATCGCCGCTAAGATTCGCGTGTACCGTGCATCTGTCCGGTCTGTCCTTCTCCATGGTTGTGAATGCTGGGCTGTGCGCGTGGAGGACGAGCGAAAACGGGAGTTATTTGACCACCACTTCTTGAGAACCATTCTTCGTGTGAAGTACACCAACTTTGTCTCAAATGAGACAGTCGGCGTTCGCTATGACATCGCAAGGATAACCCAGGCCATCCAAGAAAGACGACTGAGGTGGTTTGGGCATGTTCTTCGTTGCCCACCTCAGGAGCCCAGTGTTAGTGCGCTCGATCCGGCAATGTTACCCTATCGGAGGTGTTGAAGAGGTGGTCAACTCAAAACCTGGCTAGACAGTTCGTCAAGACATGGAGGTGGTTCTTGGACCTTTGACACTTGGTCTCCGTTGCTGGTGAAGAGAATGGATTAAACCGTCCAGATCTGCTGTCAAGGTCGTTATGCGTGGAGAGGTACGGCTCTGGACATCATCGAGACCGGCTAGATCAGGCATGATCGTAGCCGTACCAAGTACAAGTAGCAAGTACTATTGTCTGCCGTTGGCTGCGTAGTCTTTATTAGGTAGGGGGTTGCTTGGGCCCCTCTCCAGTCGGCTATTCGATGGGTAACGCTAGACAATTGGGCGAACGAATCTTCCAGTGAATTTGCGTAAAGATTGGAGTGGGTTGCGCTTGCGCGAGAAACCGGATTGTTTTGTTGGCCGTCGAGATTGAGTCAGATTTTTTTCCAATTTTTTTCTAATATTGATCTGCAGATTAGACAGAGCGTTGCCCCATCCGGATAACATTTCACTAGCCGTTTCGATTTCTGCTGTGAGTCTGCAGTAAATCTTACTGACTGAGAAACCACAGTTTGTGCGAATAACGCCATCTTAGGCACTCGGCAGTCTCCTCCACTCGGCAAGCCCTCCTATCAGTTAGTGAGACACCTGTGATGCCTGCCAAAATTTGGTCGCGCTCGATATGCAGTGCTTCGTGTGCGCATACAGTCTTTGTCACGCTGAAAAAGGTGCTAGCCCAGCGAGAGGACCTGCGGATGATCAATTTATGTGAGTGACTCACTGATCTTTGGCGATACTAATGAGTATGAAATGACGGAAATAATGTGCAGAACAAGTGCTGGCAAGACTCACTCAGTAAATTAAAAAACCAGCTACTGGCTGAGAAGCGTCAGTGGGAATTAGCAATATGCGAGTGTGAAGTTATGAGGGTTCTTGTTCAATATCGTTTCTGCTCGCGATTAATGTTAAGGGGAACTAATAGTCGAAAAAAGGACTTATAAAGAGGTTAAAAAGGAGGTGTGTGTAAGTACTGTCGAACATAATTGGGTTTGTGTAATTACCACAGGCTCGCACAAGGGTGGACAACCCAAAGATACAATTCCTAAATATTGACAGCCAGTGAACGAAGGAGTGCAGCTCGCTCAAGCTAAAAAGTTCAAAGATTCGTTTTGTTTGATGGCGTCAACATGATTATTACGCAATAGCGTAAACAATTTAGAACTGTCTTCCTCAAAGAGTCACGCAGCTTCAAAACGGGCTTGCGGGTTTAAGGACGCTCATGCGGCATAGGACTGTTCATCAGAAGGGGTCTGTCAGTGTTAGAGTCAGAAAACGAGGCGTAAAACACAAAATATGTAAAAAATTTCGTCTCAAGAGCAACCCAAAACCCGGTTGGCGACTCATTATTTGCAGACGCGGGTGTTGATAGTAGAGGACGACAATGACGAAAAGAAAAAGGCATAGTCGCTGGAAAAAGGCCTAATTAACCCTACGCTTCGGATTCTCATTCGAATCTATAATCAGGGACAGCGTCAGATAAAGATGGCAAGTTGCCCAGGTGTTGCGTTATTTTCAGGATGACGCTGTTAGGCCACTTCATGTCTAACAGCTGGCAGCTTCCGAGTGCATCCCGATTCGGCTGAATGGATTCGAGCGGGAATCCGCAAATTCGAGATAATAAAGTTCTGGTTCCAGCGACCCTGTCTCCTTCTTTGCAGTTTTTTCTGGAACCTTCCCCCCTCTTCGCTTCTATTAGCAGACAATAACGAGGCCTGCAGTGCAAGCAGACCCGGTTTGTGCGCAAGATGACCTAAGAGATGACGCATAAATATTACCCCGTCGCAGGTGTCACTTCGATTACTTTTTTAATGAGGATGATTGTAGCTCTGTCGTCCCTAGAGATCATGCAATTTCGATTTCAAATCAATCACTGTTTTCATACTCTCTTAGATACCCCAAGTGTTCCATACAACACATGTTGGGATGCGAAGACAGGATCTCATGGATAAGAGAGATTAAATAACGTCACGACCGGAGCCTGAAGTCATTATTACTCCTGCAAGGACCTCTGGAACAGTTAATCGACTGCAAAAAGTGAATTCAAGCGATGATTTCGGTAATTATCTTTGTTCACATACAGACAAACCCCCAAAAAGACAATTGGTTGCGGGTGACTTTAATTTCCCCGAAGTCCGCTGGTCTCCGCCCTCAGGCCCCAGAAGGTTCGAAGACTTTCTTGAGGCGTGGATGTTGGGATGTGGACTCAGGTTGTCGATTTTCCCACCCGAGGCTCAAGCATACATGTCCTTATTTTCTGTAGAGGCTGCATACCATCGTCGGTGTCATCCCTATGCTCACTTGAGGGCTCAGACCATGACATAGTTGTTTCAACGTTGGAATTCGAGGCAGACAAAACGTCGTCCCCAAAGTATAGCTTTTTCCGCAATTTCCGATACACTCGCTCAACCGAATTACTAACACACTTTTATTCCTACGACTGAACTGATTTCTTCCTTAGTTCGGATGTAAATGTTTGCACTGCAAATCTGTACGAAATTTTGGATCCGCTTATTTCTCGTTTTGTCCCCCGTAAGAAAATTATTAATGTTGGGGATAAAGTTTTCCTACCCTTACCCTTTCGTCGCAGATTGCGCAGGCTTTATTGTCGTTTCCATCTTCAGAACGATGTTCCTGTTCTGCCCTTGATTTGGGATATTTTTGATCGAGCTAAGAGATTGTCTGAAGAAAAACAGCTAGCCGAAAAGGTCCACTTTACCGAAAACCATTCGTTAAACGTCTCGAAACTTTTCTCTAGAAAAATACGAACTCACCGAAAGACGCAGCATCCCATCCTCCGAGACGCTCTCGGAAATCCCATAGTTGATGCCCAGTTAACCGCTGATAGCTTCAATGATTTCCTGTCCAAAACGTTCATTGTAGACTCGACCACTCCGCTTCCGACCATCCAGCCATTGACCGGGGCAGTTCTAGAAACCATATCTTTCACTCTGTGGGATGTGACTGTTGCGATTCGGCGTTTTCGTCAATCTTATAGTCCAGGACCTGGTGGTGTCCCAGTAAGCATTTTAAAAGCCGATGCAAATACGATTTTCCCATCCCTCTTATGCAAGATATTTAATCTTGCTCTTGAAAGTGAAACTTACCCTACCTTGAGGAAGGAATCACACATTTTGCCCATTCCTAAGCACGGCAAATCTAAATAATTTGATGACTTTCGGCCAATAAACACCCTCCCCGCAGTTTCGAAGACCTTAGAGACACTGATCAAAGAGAAAATGATGTGTCACTTAACAGTGAATACTTTACTGTGTGCTGCTCAGCATGGATTACTCAAAGTTCGATCTTGTGACACCTGTCAACTCTCTTTCTCTGACTATGTTCTCCAATCTAGGGACGATGGTTTTGATCTTTACACAGTATATTTCAATTTCACTAAGGCTTTTGATCGTGTTGACCATGTTCTTCTTCTCTTGAAACTGTCCTCTTTCGGAATAGGTGGCAAACTTCTAAATTTTATATCCTCTTACCTGGGCACTCGTGCACAACGAGTTAAGATTTCCAATACCATCTCCAAGCCCACACGTGTGAGGAGTGGAGTCATTCAGGGTAGTGTACTCGGCCCACTTTTATTTTGCCTTTTCGTTAATGATGTACCCGATTTATTTCAGAAGGGTAAGCCTATCATGTATGCCGATGATTTTAAAGTTGCATATCGATATAAGCCGGCAGATCATGACATCGTGCTTGAGTTCCTAAAGAGCGATCTACAGGCTTTCGCCCAGTGGTGCCGCACATGGCGCCTTTCTCTTTTTAGGCATAAGTGCTCAGTCATGGTGGTTGGCGACGACCGCCAACCTCAACTAAGTATTGAAGGTCACGCAATAAATGTGCCCGGGGTTGTAAAGGATCTGGGCATAGCATACTCCAAGAGTCTCAATCTCTCGGAGCACTGTGCCTTGATAGTCTCCAAAGCACGCAGAACGACCGGGTTTATCCTCCGAAACTTTAAAACTAGGGACATTAGAATGCGCCTTTACAACATTTACGTTTGACCTGGCCTGGAATACAGTTAGTTTTTATTTAGCCTCATGCGTGCTACTGAGCGGAAGAAAATAGAATCCGTTCAACACTTTTTTACCAAGATTATTTTAACCCCAGAATACCGACATTTGTCTTACCAAGAACGTTGCCGGCCTACGGGCCTTGATCCTTTATGGTTCCGTAGATTATAAAAGGGACTATTTTTGCTATTTAAACTCTTATATAATCACACATTTAACCCACTCACCCCTTTAAGACATCATATCCACCCACGACGTAACAGTCACCGTGAGGTCTTCTTATTTCTGCCTCTGGCACGTACTGTTAAATATCGTCGGTTCTTTTCTGTAAATGCAATTGCTATTTGGAATAAACTACCCATGAGTGAGAAAACTCTGCAAAATTTTCCTTTATTTAAGAGAACTATTACTCGATTTTTGCATTCAGAAAAGCTTCCTCAAATTTTAGGTTCTGAATCCACTGATCGACTCTACCGTAGCGATGGCGTTTGTGGTCTCTGAACACTATGGCCGGTCTCACCAGCTGTTCCTCAACGCCTCTACTTTGAATATCCCCAACTTTATGAAAGGAATTGACGTCTGATAATCTCCGATACCGTGCAACCCCCTCCTCCCCTTCTTGACGGTCGAAAAGCTACTACCAGCAGTTTTTTTCTTCTGAACCCTCCAAACCATAAAAACCACCATCAACTTTGTTTTTATTCCTCAGGAGATTTTTTTCACTGCTGATTGGATTTGTGCTTAATCGCTTCCCTTGACAATGCCTGTAAACAGGCATTAAATAGATTATTATTATTATTAAAATAACAACACTGGGCCTGCCAGGAGTGTCTACTTGTACAAGACTTCTCTAGGTCGGATGTAGTTGGTTTTGACCACCCTGTCTTAGGCGATTTTACTGTCTTCTATAGCCTACTAAAATAATTACTTCAGTCAGAAATGCAAATAAAACTTCTAAAAGTACTCCGGATTGAAAATATGGAGTCACCTCGTCCTCTCAAAATCATGATGGAGAGCAAAGAGCAAATCAACTTAATCCTGCCCGAAAGAACCGACCTAAGGAATCAACATAAATAGATTTTTTCAATCGGACTAATGACAAACAGAACAGCCGGCACCCCGAAAACTTTTCACGAAATAAAATTCGGGACTGGTGAGTGCCGAACATAATCTGACTATACTCAAGCCGAAAACCATGCCTTTTCTGTTGAATCAGCGTTGAATCAGCTAGTAATTAAAAAAAACAGCGGTGGCTACTCAGTTAACACACACACTATCGTGGAACCAGTCGCTGGGAGACTTTAATGCGTCAAGAATTAACTGGAACCTAACTCATGCAGCATGTCCAAAATCGACCTTCGAGCA
Organism: Spirometra erinaceieuropaei; assembly: GCA_902702965.1. Lineage (NCBI taxonomy): Eukaryota > Metazoa > Platyhelminthes > Cestoda > Diphyllobothriidea > Diphyllobothriidae > Spirometra > Spirometra erinaceieuropaei. The sequence goes on along the minus strand of CACRXP010000047.1, from coordinate 928,256 downwards.
TCGTTTGCTGCACAAAACTTTGAAAGTGCTCCCACTCACACTAACTTCACCCCAGGCCTCATATCAAAACGGCTAAATCCAACATACCGACATTCCTGCCTTTAAATCGAATTCCCGCTAAATGGAAGCCGTGCGTCCCCCACCCCCCAGCATGTTTCCTTCACGGCCATTGCTAATGTCCAGACTGGGTCAGTGAACTCATCCGTTTCTCATTTCCGCTCCGGCGGGAATACGCTACAGTATCCGACCGTTGACTTCCAGCAGAAAATGAGCCAACTAACAATAGGCATCAGTTTCTCTGCCTGTCACTTCCTCTCCCAAATCCTCCTCCTGTTTATTAACGTCAGGATCTTTTGATGCAGAAAGTGATAAGTGCATCCGCATCGTATGTTCCGTGGGCAGACAATCACTGGACGAGTAGCCCACCTCCCTCAGAAACAAACAGCCTTTCCCATCAAACGTTTTTGCCCTAAATGCTAGACCCTTGCTAAATAAGATGCCTTTGCTTCTGATTGTGGTGTTCGTCCTTTGGCCAAATACTGTCTTAGTAACTGAGGCATGGGCATCAGCTTCCGTAGCTGATTCCGAACTCTCTCTTCTAGGCTATATCTGCATTCGAAATGATCGTCAAGACAGTCATGATGGGGGTAGGTGCATCTACGTAAAGCAAACGCTCGTATATCTGCCGCTGGGACTCCCGTATTTTTCCGCGGTAAAAGGCAGCTTCTTACTTCAAGTTGCTCTAAAAAATAAGTTCTCCTTACTCGTTGGCTGTGTCTATCGTACTCCCAACGCCAATGAGAATTTCGATCATTTACTTTCACAGACATTTCATGCTGTGGCCGAACTAAGCGTTAAGCATCAAGTGATTGAGGGTGACTTCAATCCTCCTGAAGTACGTTGGTCTCCGACTTCCGGCCGCAGAAGGTTCGAAGACTTTCTTGAGGCTCTGGATGTTGGAATGTGGAGCCAGGTTGTTGATTTTCTCACCTGAGGATCAATCATACTTGACTTTATTTTCTGTAGAGGTCGCTTGCCTTTGTCAGTGTCATCCATAGGCCCACTCGCGGCTAAGACTACTAGTTAGTTATTTCAGCGTAAGAACTTGAGCCTGACAAAATTTTGTCCCCAAAGTAAAGCTTTATCCTCGACCAACGATCAGCTCGCTTGACCGAAAAATTAACATACATTCATTCTTACGATTGGGCCGACTTCTTCCTATGTCCGTATGTAAATGTTTGCACTGCTAAGCTGTATGAAAGTTTGGATCCTCGCTACCAAGTGCGATCCTGACGCCTGCCGGAATTCACATGTTTAAAAGGAGACTTACTCGCTTGATTTTCGACATTAGCCGGCTTATACAGCATGACTACTCACAGCCAAATCTGTAAAATACAGTCATACACGCTGTTTCCGTACAGTGAACAGATGTACCTCCCTACCATTACGACTGCACTGTGATCCGTCCACATTGTAAATGTCTTCAACTTTATTTTGAGAGCAAATCTACGAAAGTATTATACATAAATAGGGTCAAGAAGGGCTCTGTTCTAAGCCCTTAAATACATACATACATGCATACATACATACATGCATGCATGCATTTAAAGCATTTCCTCCCGAACACTTCAAAAGACTTTTCGGCATCTTTACAAAAGCTCACTTGAACCATGTAATACGGGCAGCTAAGGCACAAATGAGGAAGGATAGTGACCTACTCAAACATGTGCAAAACAGAGGAACGAAGATGGACGATAGCAAAGCATTTGTCGTACCAGCAAAGGCTGAATGTGGTAGACTTAGTTCCTTTATGTCATAGGCAACTAAACTGCAGTCTACTCTGGACATTCCGGATTGTCAGAAGCAATGCATCCTCGCTGAGACCGGAAGTCTTTTGGGATAGCTTGTATAAACCGATTATGCGGCCATCCCTACAAAGTCAGGGGTGGACGCATGTGGCTAGACCCTAGGGAGTTTTCGTTAAGCCAACGGGTTGTCTGACCATGGAACTTGATACCAAGCGCGATGGCGACGCCTGGCAAAATCGGTTTGTTTGACAGAGAACTTGTTCATGTACTTCTCGACAAAAGCCGACTTTAAGAATATGACTGCTATGGTAGGGGACGCTTACCGATCGTTCTTACGGAACTCACTCGTTCCGAACCACGAATCCGAGCTCGTGGCTCAGTGGTTAAAGGCGAAGAATTCTAACAAACAGGTCGCGAGTTCGAGCCTCGGGTGTGCCACACTTCGGGCTTGGGTATGACTGGCGGACGACGGCTAATAAGCCAGAAATGGCCATTCCAGTCTCCCTTTTCTTTGTCGGTAATATCATTCTGCCATTATGACTGTTCACATCCAGCTTTGCAGATCGCCTTATCTTATATGATGTTTCCGTACTGCTTCACTGTGAGCAGAAACGATTCCTAAATATTTATTTTGCATCGTGAACTGGTCACATTTTAAATGTTTGTAACTTTATTTTGAATGTATATATGCGAAATACTACGCATAAATCGGGTCATTACGGGATAAGCCTGTAACCTTTCAATTACATATAAATACGAAAAGCATGAAAACCGTGGGCGTTCTATGGTTTAAATTGTCTCGAGTTTTTTCAACAGAGGACCACCGAAGTGGTAAGTTTTTAATGCTACTTTCCCAGTACAACCCGAGAAACAAACCTAACCTTTTCAGTTCAGTTCAGTTTATTATGGGAAATAGGCGTAAGCCTTTGAGTACCCTATTTGCAACGTAACAAATGTGTGGTGTACAGATAGATGTTTTGGGCTGAAATAGTTAGAACACGCCCATAATGGTGGGACAAAATGAGAAGAAGTTACAGGGGGTGAGCTCGACTTCTCATCGCTCTTGGTCATTTCGGAACCTAAATATGTCCAGATTCTTCTTAAAACTTTGTATAGATGGTCACATCACAACATCTGCGGGAAGCTCATTCCATGGTTTGACCACCCGAACCGAGAAGGAGAACTTCCGCACATCCAGCCGTGCCTGCTGATTGCGCAGTTTTAACGGGTGACCTCGGAGGTTGGTCGTGGTAGCAAATTCAAAAAAGTCCTCGAAGGCCAGACTGCAATCCAACCCCTTTACAATGCGGAAGGATTGCAAGAGATCTCCACGAAGTTTCCTGTAACTCAAAGGAAAAAGGTTCAGATTTACTAGGCGGGTTGCACAAGGGAAGGAGCTTTGACCCCTAACCATCTTCGTGGCTCTCCTCTGGACTCTTTCGAGGCAGTTTTGATCCACAACAGCCCACGGCCTCCAAGCTTGTATGCCGTACTCTAAATGCGGCCGGACGAATGTTCCGAATGTCTTAGAGAAAGCTTCTTCGTCAAAGTCCATAAACGCACGCTTGATGGCGTACAGTACGGACATTGCGGTTTTTGCCACCCTCGAACAGTGGGCGGATGGTTTTAGGGAACTCGTCGTAAGCACACCGAGGTCCTTTTGGGTTTCGACCTCTTGTAGGGCTGCACCGCCCAGAAAGTAGCCTCTTATGCTGGCGGATCTGGCTGTGTTGCCTAGGCGAAGTATGCTACATCTGGCAACGTTGAACCGCAGGAGCCAACGGTTTGACCACTCCTCCAACCGATTCAGGTTCATCTGCAGTCTGTCTTCATCGGCAGGACCCCGAATTACACTCCATATCTTCATGTCATCCGCAAACATTGCTACTTCACAGTCTAAATCTCTTGCGGCATCGTCCACGTAGCTAAGGAACAAAATGGGTCCCAGTACTGAACCCTGGGGGACACCGCTATCGACCATAGCCGGATCAGATTTTCCCCGACCGACGCACACAACCTGGTGTCGACCCACAAGGAAGTGTTCGATCCATTTAAGGAAGTTGCCACCGATCCCTATTCTTTTCAGCTTATGTAAGAGCCTTTGGTGTGGCACAGTGTCGAAAGCCTTCTGGAAGTCGATGAAGGCTATGTGGACTGTGTGCCTGTCGTCGAGAGCTCGGGTCCAGCTCTGGAGAGATTGCAGCAGGTTTGTTGTGCAGGATCTTCCTTTCCGGAACCCATGTTGGCATTTCGATAGCAGGCCGTGAACTTCCAGGAATTGCATCAGTTCACACTTTATGATCCTTTCCATAACTTTGCAGAGAATGCATGTCAAGCTTATGGGCCGGTAATTTGTCGTCGCTGCCCTGTTACCTCCTTTATGTAGCGGAGTAATATGCGCCAGCTTCCAATCGACAGGAAGTGTTCCAGTGTCAAATGACGTTTGAAAGAGCATCGACAAAGGCACGGAGAGCTCACTGGCAAGTTCCTTCAGAAGCTTGGGTGGAATCTCGTCTGGTCCTGGCGACTTCGATTCGTTCAATGCCTCTTATTCTCTTCGGACAATGCCTTCTGAGAAGAGTATATCACTGACGCTTGGAGTCCGCAGTCCTGCTGTGGAGGGAGGAAGGAACCTTGCCTCGTTTGTGTAGACTGATTGGAAAAACCGTGAAAAATACGAAGCTTTATCTCTACTATCAGCAATCTCAACGTCATCAGAAGTCCTTACTAAGGGAATTTGATGCCTGTTCCTTGTACTTCGTTGGAGGTAACTGTAGAGTAATTTTTGATTCTGCGTTGCTTTTTGTAGCAAGTTCTTCTCGAATTCCCGCCGCGTCTGCATTATCAGCTTCCTTAGTTTGTTCCTCTGTGTCTTGTAGGTGTTGAAGCATTTAGCTTGTCTAGTGACGCAGTATTTTCTCCACAATTTGTGCTTCCTGTTGATTTCTTTCTTGAGGTTGCGATTTAGCCACCCAGGGCGTTTGTTCAGTCTTACACTAGTCAGTGGGCAGTGGTTGTTGATGAGCTGCAGAAGGACATTCTTGAACAGTTCCCAGTCATCGTTGGCACTTCCCGTAAACAATGAGCCCCAGTCAAGACCGGATAAGTCTGCCCTCATCTGATTGAAGTCGCCCCGCCAAACATTACGCTTTTTGTGGTCTGGAGTATGTGAAATGGAGAATAACGAATAATCCCACATAAGCACTACGTGGTCACTTCGGCCAAGTGGCGGCATGGAGGCGATCTCGTTTATGCTGTCTGGTGTTTTCGTAAAGACCAGATCCAGGCAGTTTGCCCTTTGTCCTTCACGTGTTCTCGTTGGGAACATTACATGTTGTGTGAGGCACGCATTTAATGTTTTGCTCAACAGGCGGTAATCGAATGCCGATTTTGGACCTGACGCTTGGAGGGTATTCCAGTTTGTTCCTGGTGCGTTGAAGTCGCCCATGATCATGATGTTAGGTCGACTGGAAAATTTATCCAACTGCTCTAAGAGTTGAGTGTCGGCGATTCGGTCTGTCCTAGGTGGTCGGTAGACAGTGAGGACATCGAAACACGGGGAACCGGTAGCCTTGATGATCAACCGGTAGCCTTGATGGTCAACCAGATAGCTTCTGTACTGCACGCAAACTTGGTGGTGTTATCCGACACTGCCAGACCGTCTTTCACATACACAACGATACCACCACCCTGACGATGTTCCCTGTCCCTCCAATAAATTTGGTATCCAGGCAAGGCTACTTCGTTATCGCTAATATTCCCAGACAGCCAGGTCTCAGTTACTGCTAAAACATCTGGAGACTGCTCAACAAGGCAACGTTTTAGTTCGTCTAGTTTCGATATGAGGCTTTGGGCATTCGTGTACAAGCACCTCAGTTTAGCACCAGCCGAATTTCCGGTTGCATTTGTTACTGCTGTGAGCATTACTCCGTCATCGCGGACGTCGTGTTCTCTAGGCTCTTCCGTTACCTGATTGGTTCCATTTACATGCCTTGTTTCAGTCAGATCACTGGACGCTACGGACTCACTTTTGTTGGCGCCTTGATCAGGTGGTTCAACGAAGGTGTCTGTTTTAGCTGAGTAGCTGTCGTCGTTCGTAGTATTACAGGCTGGTTCCACTGAAACGGCATATATTTCCGAACTACCTTCTCCTTGAAGATAGCCAGATTGTGTTCGCCATCCTTCAGTCTTGATTTTAACTACAAGACAAGTTCCCGGCGTTTCAACCGTTCCGCTGGTGAATAGTCCGGTTGAAAAAAACCTGTTTGTGTGTGTTTCTGAGATCGGATTTTTTAGAGAGGATAAATTTGATTTGCTCTTTGTTCTCCAGCATAATTTTGAGAGGGCGAGGTGGTTGTGCTACTGTCCTGTCTTCACTCCTTTTTCCTATCCGGAATGCTTTCAGAACCTTTATTTCCATGTCTGCCGGCAGTAAATGATTTAGCAGACCATGAAAAGAAGCAAGGTCCCCTGGGACACGGTCTTCAGGTCTGACTGCATTCGATTCTGACAAACCCTGAATAACCAGACACTGCTGGCGAGCATGGTCCTCCTTACTCTGTCTTTCCGGTGAATGCGCTGCGTGTGGGCGAGGACGATTTACGGAGTCATAGCTTGGACGCACACTTTTACTGTCCACCGACTGTCCCGAGCACCCCATCAGGGCTGGCTGTGACTTCAGAATCCTGTCATGGCGTTTCCCTCTCCCCTCTACCCACGGGTTTATGTCTTCGCATTCAGATACGTGCTCTGTAGTGCGCTCGGTGTGGTTGCCAGAACAAGAGGGCAACAGTAGACTGGATGACCCTGGTATATCGTCTCCATGCAGAACAGAAATCCCACCACCTACAGCAAGAGGCTTAGGTGAGATGGCTTCCGCGACAGGTAATTTTTTTGCGACATCGCTTAAGACATCGTGCGTGGGAATGGAGTCTCCCTTTATCAGTGGCTTCATTTTCATTGTCCTGCTGTTACCGGCGTCTGCGGTTTTGGCTGTTGAGTTGCTACTCGTGTTTGAAGATTCCCCCGAGGAGATATTTTTTCGCGTTTTTTTGCGTTTTGCTCTTCGTTTTTGGGATTCTAACACTGGACACGTTCTGGCCGACTAGGGTCTGTTTCACGAGCGTCCTTAAATCAGCAAGCTCATTTTCCAGTTGTTCTACTTTGATTTGAATATCTGCACACCCACCACAAGGCTCGTCTTCGTACCTCACACTTTTTGCGGTATTTACGCTTTTTGCACGCTTTGCTGGTCGTTGGCTGGACACGAAGGTAGAGCGAGCACACGTTCTGGATGCGAAGACCAACTCACCGGACTTATCTTCCAAAGAGGTGCCGTCGCTGGCCGTACTACTACAGTTAGCTTGCTGAGAATCCATAAACTTCGACGTGATATAATAGGTATAATTTCGCATTCGATGTTATAACGAATACGTCGGCTTATATGTGATGAATTACAGTGAGTATTCAAAACTCAATAAGCGAAAAAATACTTAAAATCCGATAAATTTTGTTGAATTTAATCAGAAGCGATTTAGCCCTTTCCAGATCTCGTGGGAATTGAATAACTGCAGACCTTGAAGGATTTTGAGCGATTGGTTTTTTAGGCTGTATATCCGCGAATCGGTTGCGTAGCCAGTTGCGTTGTCAGTTGGACCGTGCTGATAAACAAATTGCACTTAATCCAGGTTCCAGGCGAATTTCGATGCGTGAAAAAATATTCCAAAATGCACAAAGTTAGTCTGTACGTACGGTTCCAGTATCAATGTCAGAGACTGTAACTGTGGAATGGTATCCAAGTCGAAATTGTCCCAGTTGGAGCGCAGAATAATTCCGTCGTGCTCAGTTGGGCTCAGTCGCCTGTCCGTTATGAACTTGTGTGCGGGAATCTTTTACAACCATTACGCATGGTAGAAGAAACGGATTCCAGCCTGGTGCAATGTCCTAAAAGGGTTCGAACAAATAAGCGTCAAGAGGACTGACACATGCCGCACATCAAATAGTAATATTGTAATAATAATGGGGTAGAATATTAAATTCGTGTCGGATGTCATCATTTAAAAAGGGCATGACAATGTCGGCCAAAAATAATGATAGGTTTATTTTCAAGCGAATTTAATGAAAGCAAGGAATACACTAAAGAGAACGCAGCGGCAATTTGTTCCATCCCTCAACCAGCCGGTGAGAGAAGAATTTGGCCCGCAAATCGAGTCTGGCATGTTTCGTCTTCAATTTGTATGGGTGCCCTCGGAGATTTGTCGTCCGCGCCAGTTCGAAGAAGTCGTCAAACTGAAGAGCACAGTCTAGCCCTCGGACGATCCTGAAGGCCATGTCTATAAGAGAGAGGAAATATTTTTAGTTTCTCCAGCCGTCTCTCATAAGGTAAGCCACATAATCCGCCGACTAGCCTGGTCGCTCTACGTTGTACGTTCTCCAGTAGGGTGTAATCGTTTTTCGTCCAGGGACACCATGCCTGGACACAATATTCCAACATTGGTCGAACGTATGCGCCAAATACTCGGCCGAAAAGTTCTTCATCAAAATTGACGAAAGATCTTCTAATCGCGCCTAGAATACCCATAGCTTTCTTTAAACCTTAGCGCAGTGAGACGATAGTTTGAGAGTTGACGTCATCCACACACCGAGGTCTCTCAACTCGTTGACTGATTCGAGTTGGTGACCTCCTATAAAGTACTGAGATTCAAATCTGAACGGCCTCCGGTTGCTCGAACGTAATCAGATAAGTTGGCATTTGTTGCGATTGAGACTTAAACACCACTCATCACAACATTTTTGCAAGCGATTTAAATTGTCTTGTAATTGTACAGAATCTTCCGGCTTCTCTATTGATTGCCACAATTTGAGATCGTCGGCAAACATAACTCGCTCGCAGTTCAGACAGTCCAGGCAGTCGTTCACATATATAAAGAACAGAATTAGACCCAGAACGCTACCCTGCGGAACGCCACTGTGCACGGATGCCCATTCCGATTTAGCGTTTCCGATACACCCACGCTGAGATCTGCCCGTAAGAAAATCGGCTAGCCATTTCAAAAGATTTCCATTCACACCCACTTGACGTAGTTTACATATAAGTCGTCTGTGTGGAACACTGTCAAAAGCCTTTTAAAGTCGATGTATACAGCGTCGACTGATAAGCCCATGTCAATTGATTTCGTCCAGCTCTCCATGTATACTAGGAGGTTGGTTAGCCAAGATCGACCGCTTCGGAATCCATGCTGATGTAGATTGAGCAAGTTGTTTTCTTCGAGGTGCCGCATCAGCTCCGTTTTTATTACTCTTTCCATTAACTTGCAACAGATGCTAGTGAGACTCACTCGTCTGGAACTATTTGGGGCTGTTCTTTCGCCACCTTTATAAATGGGGCTTATATTTGCTTTCTTCCAGTCGGTAGGCAAAGCCCCGGTCTCCATCGATGTTTTGAAGATCTTGGATAACGGAGAGGCCAGTTGGTCTGAGAGCTCATTCAGAACTTTCGCGAACACGCCGTCCGGACCAGGGGATTTAGTGGGCTGTAGTTGCCTCGATGTTTTCCTTACGGCGTCGGTTGTGAAGTCCACCGTGCTAATTGTACTGTTTGATTTGACATTTGGGGGGTAAACTCTTTCATCAAAAGCCAGCTCCTCAGTATACACAGACGTGAAGAAGTCGGATAACAGATTCGCCTTATCTGAGTTGTCAGACAACGTATTTCCCTGGCGATCTTTTAGGCAGGGAATGCAGTCCCGGTTGCGTTTTGCCTTATTCACGTATCCAAAGAATTTTTTGAATTTTGCAGGATATTTTTTAATAGTTTTGACTCAAATTGTGCCCGTTGCCTCCTCAACAGATTCCGACATACATTTCTCTGTTTTTTGAAGTCAGCGAAATACTCTGGTTGCTGACAACTGGCGTACTTTTTCCAAAGTCTCCTTTTCAATTTAAGATTCTTCTTTATTTCTGACGTCACCCACTCTGGTCGGGATGTGCGCGGCTTCCTCTTCAGTGGGCAACAGCTCTCTACCAAGTGCTGCATTATGTTCTTGAAGAAGAGCCAATCGCTTTCTGGGTCAGGTCCTTGTGCTGAATTCCAGTTCACCTTCTGTAACAGGTTTTTCATTCGGGTAAAATCCCCCTTCCATACGTTTCTTTCCTCAGCAGCTCGAATTTCGGGTACTGAAAAATGACTATACTCCCAAACCAGAACGCAGTGGTCACTTCGGCCAAGGGGCGGGTGCGATTCCAATCCGAGAATGCAACTATCATCCCTGGTGATGATGAGGTCCAAACAACTGGACTGCTGTCCATCCCTGAATCGAGTGTTCACTTTAACGTGTTGAGTAAGGAACTCACTTGTGATCAATTGCATAAATTTCTGTTCGAAGGAGTTTTCTGATTGTGCGCAATGCATCAAATCCCACTCTGTGTCTGGGCAGTTGAAGTCATCAAGTAGCATTATGTGTTTGTTTCGACAAATTTCTTTTATCTCGGCGAAAAGTGCATCGTCCGCATCCGTTCGCTGGCTTGGCGGTCTTTAAACCAGGCCCATATGGAGGCTTGGATGGTTTGGCACCCTCAAGTAACAACTGAGTATGTCATACTCAATGTGCCGAAATGGGGAAGACTCAACCGTGACATAGTCTATGCCATCTCGTATAAATATCGCAATCCCCCCATCCCTTCGTTTGTTTCGGTCCATTCGGAGAATCTGGAAACCATCTAACATAACTTCCGCATCTTCTATCTGCGCATTTAACTATGTTTCTGTTACAACTATCAAGTCGGGTTGGAAATGGGCCACGGTGAGTTTTATTTCATCCAATTTGTTGAATAAACTCTGCACATTTTGTACATCATTTTTATGTTATTTGGCTGTTTCGATCTCTGGAAATTGTTTGCTGCTGCTTTTGACTGTTTGTTATTACTGCTTATTTCACATGGCGTACCATATCCATTAGTCGATTGTGAATTTACTGAAGTTTGTCGGAATCGAGCGCCGGTGCGTTACCGTCATCGTTACCGGATGATTCCACAAGAAGGAACGCTCTATTTTTACAATTTGATTGTTTGCTACTTTCAGATTAATTTCGCCCTCGCTCTGACGTTTTCTCAGTTCCGCTACCAGCGTTCTCATTTTCATTCGTTCGATTGGGTGATAGTCCGGCTGAAAAAACACTCCACGATGGTTGTTTCGAAGCCTGGACTTTCGTGACAAGATGATATTTGCTTGCTGTTCGTTTCCCAATACGACTTTCAGTGGTCTCGGCCGCACTTTGTCTGCGTTGTTTCTTCTTAAAGGCCCCAAACGGAAGATCTTTTGGATTTCAACGACCTTACCGGGTTTTTGCGTGTCATTGAGTAGGTTTAAGAATGTCTGCAGATCGTGTTTCACCCTATCGTTCGGGGTATCACCAGGTGATTCAGGAACTCCTTGCACTACCACACAACGAGATCTGTCGGGGAAAAAACCGGTGCTTTTTATCCTACCCTCTTTTGCTGGCGGTAGATTGAGTCTCAGACTCTGGGACTGCCTTGGTGGCTGTATCCAGATCAGTTGCTAAGTTGCTCGCGTCCGCGATATATGCTGTAACGTCTTCAATTGGCTGCCTCACCTGACTTTTTGCATTATAGCCTGATAGACATGTGAAGGACAAGCTGCTTGCGCTCTTTGTTGGCGTAAGTAAGTCCATATAATTACTTTCTACAGGTTTTTATGGGGTTGTTGATCGTTGTTTTGTTTTGGTGCAGACGGACTCTGCATGGTCCAGATTTGTCAAATTTATGGAAATGCGAGCGCCAGTTTCATCTCTGTCTGTCGTATTTTACTGCCGTCCATTTCGGTCGAGTCCGAAGACTTGTCTAGTGACTTCGTGCGTTGCCCTTTGTTTCGCTGAACGCGACGACTATGACCTTTTACCGGTTTCTTGAGGTTCATGTGGTCCGGCTCATTGGTGTTTTTCATGTCCTCTGTATCTTGCTCAGGGGGTTTAATTTCGTTATACTTAAGAAGTGACGCTATTATTTCAGTGAGGAGGTCGATGTCTACTTCTAGTTTCGGAACTCTGGTGGTGAGTTCTCGACATCCATCACAGCGTGTCGACATTTCAGTATCTACCTTATTTGTGGCTGATATCATCAGTGAACTGCGTTCTTCAGGGTTCATGGTCGGTGGTCCATCACGTCCAGCTGAGAGCGAGTTGAGTATTTCCGGCAAGTTTTTATCACAGGAAATAGAAAACGGTTTGCAAATAAGTGATAGGTCACATTTTCCTGAGTATATATTATTTTTGTGAACATCGGACCGTCCCGGCGTGGCTGCGAGGTCAAGGGCGTCGGTCCCTGCACGAGTTGTCCGTGGTTCGAATCTCGGATGTGGCGAACTTTTGTCACAGTAGGGTCGTGGACATTTGCATTCCCCATACTGGCAAGATATCTTTGAGGTTGCATTGATTTATAATGGGCGACTTCAATTACTAAGTAGCTACTTTACTGAGCACAAAGTTAAGCCTTTTTTCCAAACGGAATTCAGTATAAAATGGCAATTTGGAGCAAAGAACGACTCAGCCTTCGCAGACAGGTTCTAAGTAGTCTTCGATTTCTGTCGGTTATCGAGCACTTCGTCGACGGAAGATTAGCTTCGGAAGCACGATGGAGACGGTATTCGTAGGAATCTGAACTCAACCGACCGGATGCCTTGTTAAACTCCGGATTGTGGATTCCTGAGAGCCACGGTGAAGGATGAAGATATGGTCGGTAATGGGATCCATGAAAGCGGAGATTAATCGCACTTATAAACTGATTACTCGATTTATTTCGACAAGGCGTAACTCTGGGTGGAAACGGGTGATCGAAATGTCAAAACTTGGGAAGACGAGTAAATTCCAGTCGAATTCAAACGGCACGCCTTGACCGCAAGAACGTATGAGTTTCGGAGGCTGCTTTTCCCAGAAAGAGGTAAGCTAGCCTCCTCTCTACTGCCCAAGACAATTTTTAAAGGTCGTGGCCGCACAGTTTCCGATTGTTCGCTTACCTTCTTTCCGATCCGGAAGGCTGCGCGAATGGTTACCTTTTAATTTGAATTAAACATTTTGTTCAGAAAATGTTGAAGCATATCGAGGTCAGCGGAAATCCTCTCCTTCGGGGTAGGAGCATTCGACTCCGATAGGCCCTGAACGACTACGCAGTGCTGACGATCCAGGGGTTCATTTTTTCTGTTTCCGGCGGCCTTGTCGGCTGAAGGTCTCAGGAGATCCACCGCAGTCGTCTAGTGTTTTATACTCCTGTTTTTGTGCTTACCCATTCCACCTTGCCACGAGCTTGTTTCATCGCTTCCAACCGAGGGTTCTACTGAACACGCGGAATGGCTGAGCGAAGTTGATGGTTCGCTTCGGTTGTCTTCCATAGAAACAGGAGACCGTTGTTATTTTCCCATCGTCAAGGGTATCGGCGTCCTTGTACTCAGGTTTTCCACAAACCTTTTTCTTTAGCTGTTTTGGAGTTCTGCTCTTCCCGTTTGTCTAGCTAACTCTGGCGCGGTTAACCACGTTTTGCCCACCATCGTTCGCTTACACGACTTCCCTTAAAGCAGCCAGCTCTTTTTCGAGTTTGGGGACTTTCAGCAGAATAAAGGAGCACCCAATGCACGGCTCATCCTCGTACGTAACAGATTTTGCAGTGATTAAGCTTTTAGCGCGCTTTGCGGGGGCCTGGTTGCAATCATAAGGAGAGTGAGCGCTAATTCTGGGAGGCAAGGCCATGCCAATAGACTTTCCTTCATGCATAATAAGGAATGGGCTTTCACTGGGGGTGTGGGTACCGGTGCCGGCGTTGATTACGTATGAAACTGCCCCGTCATGGCCGATCGGTTGTTCTGCCAAGGTAAACACCCCTTGGAATGAAAGTACGTCTCTCCGAGAAGGAAATATCTGGATACGCCATACTTAAGAGTTTTCCAGCAAAATGTGTTCGAGAATTTTCGATTTCTGAATGACTGGCGTCGTCCACCAAATTAAAGAATGGGTACAAATACCAAAGAATGAGAAATACAAAAATGTGATAAAATCTTAGTTTAACTTAATGAAGATAGAAATTGTGAGAAATAAAGCCACAGATCTGGACAGTTTGGTTATAATTCGGTTGACTTGTGGCGAGAGATCAAGATTACTGGAGTAGCTTAAACCTAAGTCCTTGATGGTGGTACATGCAGTCCTAGATGTGCCTTGAAAGACCACTGGTTGGGGTAGCCTTTTATGTCCAAAACACGTACGGCAACATTTAGACGGGGAGAATTCCACTAGCCCTTTTGATTTTCGTGATGAGTGAGCAAGTAAGTCAGTATAGGTTTGCTCCAGGCAATGTTGGTTTGTAGGTTTTGTGAACGAATATACCCATTTGAGGTCATAAGCATAAATAAAAGATCGAGATATCTCTCGTGAAAAGCAGGGACAATAGAGGGCCTAAGACAGTACCTTACAGGACACCACATAAAATAGAACTCTCAATGGAAACAAAGATCTCACTAAAACCTTTTACAAGTGAGGAGGCTTCAAGGTCAAGCCGCTGGTTTTAAATTTGAAGATAAGTGGAGGATATTATTTTGAGTGGTTTTTCTGTGAGATCTAACGATTTTAGTACCTGTTTTTTTGGTTGAATTTCCTTAAATACAGGTCTCTTCTCTAAGAACTGCCTGCTGCCATCTCCTTTCGAGTTTTGCTAGTCTATGCCCGTTGTTCACTAATCGCACTTTGCAATTCTCATTTTGTGCATCCGATTTCTCTCTAACTGTTGTAATTTATTTTTACATCGTTAGCCCCTAGCTGAAATTCAGTCAACTTGTCTGCCAGAAGTTTTCTTAATCACAAATTGCCTCGAGACAAGATGAGACCAAAAGTCACTGGTCGACGTAAGCTCTCGGCTCTTGTAAGTAAACATGGGCTAACTAAACGTAAGTCAGAAGCTTTACCTAAATCTAAGTCAGATGATATTACTAGTCATTCGTCACCCGTTGTAATTGGTCGGCAGCTTAATCTGTCTGCACTTGACCACTGCAATGACTTTATGCTAAAGTTTGGCTCTTTGCTGACAATTCTTGGACATTTATTCGACGGGAACATCTCCGATATTCCCTCTGAAGAATGTAGGCGTCTCGACTCACTTGTTCACCTGATCGCCAGTGAATATAGTGATAGACAGAAGCTTTCTTACAACTTCCTGCTAAAGAATGTTCCTCGATCTGCTCGGCCAATTGATGTTGCGACCAGTTTCCTGTATTCATGTGGTTTCAACTATAAAATAGCTGATGCCAAACGCTTGTCCTCCCGTAGTACAAATCCGCCCGTCTTAGTCAAATTGTTTTCATCAATCGAAGTTGACACAATCTTTACTCATCGAGAGCGTGTCACTGCGTACCTAGAGAAGGCAAAATTTTTCCTTTGTCATGATCTTACTCCTATGGAGCGTAGAATGGGGTCTCTATTCTCACGTTAACCTACTGCTTCTCAGTATAATGCTCCCCAACTCGGTCATAATACAAGTGGCCGTACGGATTCAGCTTCTCCTACTCCTGCGACATCTGACTCCCTCCTTCCTCTTTCTCCTACATCTCCATCTCACTCAAGCCACTTGACGCATTTGCCTGCCCCTAAACTTGCAGCAGCAGCAGCAGCAGCAGCAGCCCCATTTGTCGTTTCGTATCCTCCGGATAGTCCCGCTGAGACACATGAAAATCCGTCCACATCAGCTAGACCGATAACTTCTATTGTCCAACTGGGTGCTGTAAGGTCTACAGCTAAGTCACCA
Organism: Spirometra erinaceieuropaei; assembly: GCA_902702965.1. NCBI lineage: Eukaryota > Metazoa > Platyhelminthes > Cestoda > Diphyllobothriidea > Diphyllobothriidae > Spirometra > Spirometra erinaceieuropaei. The sequence continues at coordinate 912,651 of CACRXP010000047.1, read as the reverse complement.
GTGGCTTGGCGTCAGAACGGTGAGACTCGAAAATTGAATCAGACTCCGACCCAAAAGATAGGTAGTACAGTTCCG
>CACRXP010000047.1:896645-910462 GCA_902702965.1 Spirometra erinaceieuropaei | reverse complement strand
AGGTCCTATCTGTCCAACCGATATCAGAAAGTCATGGTCGGTAATAGCTACTCGACACCTCACTCGATCACGAGTGGCGTACTTCAAGGCACGGTCCTGGGTCCGCTACTCTTCCTTCTGTACATCAATGATATTTCGACTGAACTCGCAAATTCGCAAACTTTTACTTATGCCGATGACCTCAAGTGTGTTTACTCATACTCTAAGGACACCGCAAATGTTTGTGTTGAAAAAATTAATGCCGATTTACTACGCTTAAGCAGATGGGGTTCGACATGGCAGATGGAGTTTTCATCATCCAAGTGTAGTTTCATGTCTTTTGGTCCTACCAAACTTCCTGGTCCCATAATTTTTCAGAATAACCCACTCTCAGAATGCCTCACCATAAAGGACCTAGGTCTAAGTTATACAAATAAACTTGCTTTATCACCTCATGCAGATAGAATCTCTGCCAAAGCCGCGCAGATATGTGGATTCATATCGCATAATTTTTTCCTTCCGGAAATGAAGCGAAGACTCTATCAAATGTTTGTTCTTCCAGTCCTCGAATATTGCTGTTCTTTCTTCGGTTTAATGAACGCCTGCGACCGTAATAAAATCGAAAATGTTCAGAGGGTTTTCACTCGGAAACTGTTCTCTCAAGCTTCGTCCAGTATTTCTTATACTCAGAGATGTCAGCTGGCGAACATGAAGTTTTTGTGGGTTAGAAGACTCGAAGCTGGCCTTTGCTTCCTTTTTCGCATCAACTCTAGCTCCAGTCTTCCGCACATTGACACTCTCACTCCGAGAGATCGGTCTTATGTCACGCGCAACTCCTGCATGGTGATTCCGCCGCCTCTTTGTACTACATCTAAGCGCTCCCTCTTCTTTGCTTCCAAATATGCCTTCCTTTGGAATAATCTTCCGCCTGAAATTAGATTATCGCCTAATTTACTGATATTCAAGTCGAAATTACGCAACCATCTTACACCGGAAAGCATAAAGGCACTGTTAACGGTCTCATTCCCGAACACTCAGATTCTTGACTTCGAGAAGGGTCCTCCTGGGATTTAGTGGTAGATTAAGTGGTAACTCTTAATTATATCATTAGAAACCCCTGTTTTGAATTGGTTTCTAAATTCATCGCTATCCTTCCCCCCCATAGCGACAATTTTCGCTGTTTTTGATGTCATCTCCCGCATTCCGACCTCATGCGGTCTGTCGACACTCACGGCGGAACCCTCAGTCTTCACTGTTTACTAGTAGTTCGGTCGTACCTCCCTTCCTCACTGCTCGGCTGAGCTCGAAGCGTGCTGTGGCCGATCGCATCTCGGTTCCTCTCGTCTGGCCTCTTTGACGCGGCGTACCAATCAGGCCCAGACGATCTCAATTGTGAATCCCGTATACAATGCCATTTGCAAGCCAGTCCTGTCTGACCCACATTCGTACCCATGAAGGCGGACATTTATTGATACCCTGACGATGACCGACAACATTCCGTTATATACCGCCACCGTGTCTTTATGCCCTTCCGTCATCTCCGAAGCCGCCATCGCCCGCTTGCCGCAAGTGGCGACCAACGCGGACCTCGACCTCCCGCCATCTCTCCAGGAAACGATCAGGGCCGTGCAGCAGCTCTCCAGCGGGAAAGCACCTGGATCGGACGCAATCCCTGTTGAGGCCTACAAGCACGGAGGTCCCCTACTGATGGATCACCTGACTGCGCTCTTCCAGGAGATGTGGCGTCAAGGTGAAGTCCTGCAAGATTTCAAGGACGCAACAATCGTGCACCTATACAAGCGCAAAGGGAATCGCCAAGTCTGCGACAACCACCGCGGCATCTCCCTACTGAACATCGCCGGGAAGATCTTCGCTTGCATCCTGCTCAACCGCCTCAACAACCATCTGGAACAGGGCCTTCTGCCGGAAAGCCAATGCGGCTTCCGTCGTCATCGTGGGACCACGGATATGATCTTCGCAGCCCGCCAACTTCAGGAGCAGTGCCAGGAGATGCGGACCCACCTGTACTCTACCTTCGTGGGCCTGACGAAAGCCTTCGACACGGTGAATCGTGAAGGACTGTGGAAGATCATGCAGAAATTCGGCTGTCCGGAGCGATTCACTCAGATGGTGCGTCAGCTGCACGACGGTATGATGGCGCGAGTCACGGACAACGGAGCTGTCTCAGAGGCATTCGCAGTGACCAACGGAGTGAAGCAGGGCTGTGTGCTGGCGCCTACCCTCTTCAGTCTCATGTTCTCTGCCATGCTGATGGACGCCTACCGCGACGAACGCCCTGGAATCCGCATCGCCTATAGAACGGACGGTCATCTCCTGAATCGCCGGTGCATGAACTTCCAATCGCGTGTATCCACAGCCACCGTGCACGAACTCCTCTTCGCCGACGACTGCGCCCTGAACACCACCTCAGAAGTGGAGATGCAACGGAGCATGGACCTATTCTCCGCCGCCTGCGAGAACTTTGGGCTGGTTATCAACACGCAGAAGACGGTGGTGATGCATCAGCCGCCTCCCAACTCAGCCACAGCCCCCAACGCGCCGCAAATCAACGTGAATGGGACTCAACTGCAAGTGGTAGAGAACTTCCCGTACCTGGGCAGCACGCTCTCCCGCAACACCAAGATCGACGACGAAGTCGCCAACAGGATCTCGAAAGCCAGTCAAGCCTTCGGTCGCCTCCAAAGCACGGTTTGGAATCGTCACGGTCTCCAACTGAGCACAAAGCTGAAGATGTACAAGGCCGTCATCCTGCCGACGCTACTGTACAGAGCGGAGACCTGGACGGTGTACACGAGGCAGGCACGTCGACTAAACCACTTCCACCTCAGCTGTCTCCGCCGCATCCTGAGGCTGAACTGGCAGGACCGCATCCCCGACACCGAAGTGCTAGAACGGACGGGAATTCTAAGCATTTACTCCATGTTGAGACAAATGCAGCTGCGCTGGAGCGGCCATCTGGTGCGCATGGACGACGAGCGACTACCCAAACGACTCTTCTACGGAGACGTCGCGACGGGTTCTCGTCGTCAAGGAGGCCAAATTCGCCGTTACAAAGATACTCTGAAGTCCTCCCTGAAGCGCCTGCACATCAACCCGACCAACTGGGAAGAGCTCGCCCGCGATCGTCCGACATGGAGGAGAACCGTGAAGACGGACGCTGCTATCTACGAAGCCAACCGCATCGCCGCCGCCAAAGTGAAACGCGAAGTCCGCAAATCACAACTTCGCCCAATACGCAACGCCGCCGCACAACCTCTCCCTACGTGTCCTCGATGTCAACGGACATTCCGGGCACGAATCGGACTTGTTGGACATCTTCGAACCAACTGCACCTCTCGAACTGCTCCAGCCATCGTCCCCGCGCCCGCCTCTTCCTCGTCCTCTCTTCCGCCAACTAACTCAGACACTCCTTCTGCACCACCACTTCCATCCTCCTCCTTCTCCTCCACTGCCCCAGCGGTGGCCGTTCAGGATGCCGTCTCACACATCGCCAACCACGACACAGCAACCGCAACCACCCCCACCTGCCCTCACTGCGACCGCACCTTCACCTCACACAACGGCCTGGTCGGTCACTTGCGAATCCATCGCACAGAGACTGGCGAACCAGTGCCCGGAGCACCAACCTACACCCACCGCACTCGCCTCCACTGCCCACAATGCCCTCGCACCTTCCGGCATCGCATGGGCCTATTCGGCCACATGCGCATCCACAACGACCTGCGGTAGACAACCGCCGGTCACACCACACATTCCCTCACTCCCTACCTCCTAACATCATTACCCCACTAGACGTCAACCCTCACACACCTCATGCACTCAACTGCCGCCTCCCACGCGAGTGGGAAGTGTGCATCTCGACTCGGTCCCCATGCGGCCTCGGCTGCACGAGTGACTTGAGTCCGAGACTATCCCGGCACGTCAAGTGTCGTGGATAGGAAGGTTGCTGATTGAGGCCCGCTCTCGGTTCACGCAGTTCGTCACGTTGTGTGTGTGTGTGTGTTGTGTAGTGGCGGACTGGTGGGCTGGGGACGGGCTGAAGCAGCACCTTCCACGGCCCTCTCACGCATGTGAGAGACACGCCGTTCAACCCCCGTTGTGTGAAATCCTGGTGTTTGTGTGTATGGGGGGCCAGGTCGTGCTGTGGCGCGCGCAGGCATGGTCAGTCGACCATGTCAGCCACCGCGCCCATTCCCCACTCCAGTCTACTGACCGGCTCGGACAGTGGCTGGGGTGTGGGAATGGGAAGGGAGAGTGAGGTCGACGACTCAGCGCATTTTCCTCACTATAAACAATCTGACGCGCTTGAAGCTATCACGGTGCGCTAAAAGCCGTGGCTTGGAAGGTTGCCAACTGACGGGGTACCTTGGACCTCCTCCATTACTGGAGGCGGTCTGAGAGTCAGGCTGCAATGGCTCCTTTTTAATGTGGCCTTTATGGCATTCCCACCACAGTGTGGGATCCGAGCCAGGCGTTGGCGGCACGCCCAGGTGCGGCTTCGGCCGTGCCAGCCTCCAAATCTATGTTGTGTTGGTTCAAATCCTGGTTATTGTTGTGTGGACCAGGGGGTGTGGTGGAACGCCAAGGTGAGGATCCGTCCGAGCCATCCACCTGCGGCCTCCCTCGTCTTCGGTCTTCTTGACTCTGTCTTGACACCGGGCCCAGGCGGGGGAGGAGGAGAGAGTGTAGGTAGATGCTACGCAAGTCTACTGGCACTATAAACCCCCGCGTAAGTCACCGTCCCTGCTCCCACCGCTGCTGCAGCTGTGGGGCACACGGTGGACATCGTCGAAATCGACGGTCGAACTGTCATATACCGCCACCTACAGGCCAGTCCTGCTCGCTTTTTTCTGTTATTATTTTTTAAGAAGGGTTTTTTTTCTCCTGTAAAATTAATCCAATCATTTTTAACTTTTTCTAAGGAGTTTTTTTTCACCCCTCAATCATCATGTTTCTCAATGGACTTCTAATTTAGAAACTAGGAATTGCATTTTGTAAAGATTCGGCCCACCTTGTCTAAAACTCGCATGCAAATTTATTTTAACTTGCTTTGATGGGACCCCGACGGGTCTTTAATAAAAATTATCTATCTATCTATCTTTAGAATTATATAGGTACGAATTAATAATGTCAATAAGGGGAATGCGAAGTACAAAAGCTTCTAATTTAACTAAGCCTTCTATTGGCATATTACCAAAGGTTTTACTAAGATAGTAATAATAATTGCATCAAGTGCCCGTTTACAGGCATTGTCAGGGAAAGTTTAAACACAAATCCGGCTAGCTGTGAAAAAAAACTGACTGAACAAAAAATAAGAGGAGGGTGATTTTGCATGGTTTGGAGGGTTCAGGAGAAAAAACTGCTGCCCATGAAATGACGACAGTCAAGAAAGGGGGGGGGGGGTAGCGCTGCATCTGATAATATTAGTCGCCATTTATTCTAATGAAGTTGGGGCCTGGACCAAACAGAAACACTGACTAACATCCGTCGCTGTTGCCTAAAGAAATTGTCCTTGGTGAGACCGACCATGGGGATCAGAGACCACATACGCCATCGCTACGGTATAGTCGATCAGTGGATTCAGCACCCAAAATTTGTGGTTGTTTTGGATGCACAAAAGGAGTAAAGGGCAATGGGCTCGTGGCGCAGTGGTTAGAGGCGTGGACTTCTAACTAACAGGTCGCGAGTTCAAGGCTTGGGTATTCCACACTTCGGGCTTGGGTATGACTTTCTGACGACGGCTAATAAGCCAGAAATGGCCATTCCAGTCTCCCTTGTCTTTGTCGGTAATGCCATTCTGCCTATATATCATGCGCCGGTGTGCGGCTGCTGGTTGGGCTTGAGAGATAGCCCCTAAGGCACAACGGAACGAGTGAGTTCCGTATGAACGATCGGTGAGCGCCCCCTTCCAGAGTAATAGTTCTCTTAAACAAACGATAATTTTGCAGGATTTTCGCATTCCTGGACAATTTATTCCAAATAGCAATTGTGTTCATGGAAAAGAACCGGTGATATCTAACGCTATGTGCCAGAGGTAGAAATAAAAGATCTCACGGTGACTGTTACGTGGGGGTGGACAAGATGTCTTGAGGCAGTGAGTGGATTAAAGGTACGATTATATAAAAACTTAAATAGTGAAAATAGTCCCTTTTGTAATCTACGAAACCCAAAAGGATCAAGGCCTGTAGGCCGGCGCCGTACTGCTACGACAAAGTTAGGTGCTCCGGTTATAAAACTCTCTTGGTAAAAATGTTCGGCGGATACTATTTTCTTCCGCTCGGCAGCACGCATGAGGCTAAAAAACGAACAGTGTTCCAGTCCAGGTCTAACGTACATGTTATAAAGGCGCATTCTAATATCGCTAGTTTCAAAGTTTCTGAAGATAAACCCGGTCGTTCTAAGTGTTTTGAAGACCATGAGGATGCAGTGCTCTGAAAGATGAAGACACTTGGAGCATGAAACACCCGGATCCTTAATAACTCCAGGCGCATTTATGTCGTGACCGTCAATGCTTATTTGAGGTTGATGGTCGTCACCAACCACAATGAGTGAACATTTATGCCAAGCAAGAGAAAGGCGCCATGTGCGGCACCACTGAGAAAAGGCCTGTATGTTGTTCCCGAGCATGATGTCAAGATCTGCCGGCCTATATTTGTATGAAATCTTCAGATCGTCGTCATACATGAAGGGCTTACCGATTTGGAATAAATCTGGTGCATCGTAAACAAAAACGCAAAATAATAGCAGCTGAATTCACTACCCTGAATGATTCCACACATCACACATGTGGGGTTGGAGATAGCATTAGAAATCTAGTCCCGTTGTGTGCTAGCGCCCGGGTAAGGAGATATAAAATTCAAAGATTTGCCACCTATGCCGAAAGAGGACAGTTTAATGAGAAGAATAGCATGGTGAAGACGATCAAGATCCTACGTGAAATCGAAATAGACAGCGTAAAGTGCAAAATCATTGCCCCAAGTTCGGATAACGTGATCGAATAAAAGAGCTGACAGGTCTTACAAGACTGAGCATTGGGGAATCCATGCTATGCAGCGCCCAGTAGGTTGTTCTATGATAAGTGACACACCCTCTTATATTTGATCAATGTCTCTAAGATCTTCGAAACTGCGGGCGGGTGTTTATTGACCGAAAGTCATCGAATGACGTAGATTGACCAGGCTTGAGAATAGACAAAATGTGTGATTACTTCTACAAAATAGGATAGGTTTCATTTTCAAGAGCGAGATCAAATATCTTGCTTAGTAACGAAGGGAAAATATCCTTTGAAACCGCTTTTTGAATGCTAACTGGGACACCGTGGTGTCCAGGGCTATGAGATTGGCGAAAACGCCGAATCGCTACGGTCACGTCCCACAAAGCGAAAATTTTATTTTCGAGAACTGCTCGGGTCCACGCCTAGATGGTCGGAAGCGCAGCAGTCCAGTTTCACAAGATGTCGATTTTGCACACATGCGATCGAAAAAAAACCATGTTGAGAATAGCCAATATCTTAAATGGCTGTTGGAATATCAGTAGTTTTTATGGGAAGAGAATGTGTTTAATGGACACCTGGGTGTTTTTAAGCATCATCACAACAGCCAGATTGAAATACAGGAAGAGTAAAAGAACTTTTTCAATAATCACTACAGAAACCATTCTCAAGCAAGCTTATCCTACCCGAAAGACATGAAACGACACTTGAAGGAGGCCGATATCAGTTACGGATATGGTAACTGCTATCGTGGTCAGCACAACTGTCTTCAACGCCAAAGGACCAACCTGACTGTCGACCTTATAATTTAGATTGTTCTTTTGTCCATCTGTCATTTGATTGTTAATCAACTCGGTAAGAGGCTCGGATGTTCGGATGGACACATTGTTTTCACCACTTCCTGATGCCTAAATCTTCACCAATGAGCGAATATGCACTTTGATATTTCAACATTTTTCGGTAATAGTGACGCTCAAAAGTATTTACTACTAAGTGGACCATCATGAATTTGTTCTTCATCACAAGTCAGTTATCGACCAACTCATGACCGGGAGCACAGGGAATTTAAGAACTGCTCACTTGATCGCCGAATACCTGATTGAAACGCTCCGAGTTTTTTTTAGGGCAGAGTAAAACTCTATACTAATTTTGTTTGACCTGTCTGTAAGCTATGGAAGACAAAATGCCTAAGTAAATTGAAAAGTCACAGAGTCCGACAGTTGCGACAAAAAGCGGATCACGTCGAGAAGTATGAAGGGTCGGTGGAAAGGTAACGGGACTTTGGTTAATTCTGTTAAGGCAAAATGCATGCGAAAGTGGCAGGTGCGCTATTTCAAATGAATATCAGCACTTTCTATGGAATTTTCGAAAGTGTGGCTACATCTTCTGCGTGCCGGATACGCAGAAATCGTTTCAACCTTTTGTTGCGATCAAGACAGTCAACCGCAGTGCGGAATAGTCTTAAATGTAATATTTATGACTTTATTATATTAGAGGCTGAGGACGAAAGTTTCGGTAATAGTGCCATAAGCTCGATCAGCACATACAGGGCACTTACTGTTGTTTATTTACCCACCTATATATGCATAAATTATTAAACTTCTTGGTTTGATTTAAGTTATTAACGGTCCGAATTCAGTATTGTTATACGAGAAAAATAAGCCTCTTTTGGGTTTTCGCCTTGCGTTCCATTGTTCAACCTCTTACGCGCCTTCCTGAATAGGGACAGTAAATTGGAATCGTCCGGTGCGTCGTCTTCTGTCAATCCGCACAGTTTATGTTAAACACTGCAACCATGTGTTTAGTCTCCGTATACTTGCGTGCTCTGTGTGAATTACTTAAACGGACGCGTCAGAATTGCGATTTCTATATAAGCTCTGTCAGTTCTGTAAAATAGGACGTGAGAACCCGTCGATTCATAGGGGTAGGATCGACATGCTTTCCGTGCAACAGATGAGATAACGATGTACAAATCCATAGTAACGTGAGTCTAATGCCATCGGTCAGTTGTTGGCAAGTCGCTGACAACACGTGCAATCAACTTTTACTTGCTGGGTGGCATCTGTGGCAACACATCGGCCAAAGCCCTTGTCTGGCATTAACAGAATTTATTTGGATCCGCGTCGAATACTGCCCATGGACATGATCTCCATGTCCAGTGTAAGATGGGAATTTATGAAAGAGGTGAACGATGGTCTAGCCAGCGAAAGCAGTTGAAATTACCCAAACTTTCAAAGTTATAATGGGATCGCAAAAGCGCATAATTTGTCGAAAGTTCTTAAGAAGCAACAGAATAAATGCTGGAGGGAATGGTTAATTATATTCAAAGAGGAGTAAATGCAGTATTCAGAAATTCCGCAGAAATGTGCTAAGCCCCTGAACGGTTTTATCAGCATACCAGGACGCTACGGCAAAAAAACAAAGTAAGTAATCATGGTTCCAACATAATGATCGCCCGAGAAGCTTCGTGATTATCTATGAAACTATGCGCGACAGCGGTCATGAAGACTGAAACTCAGTCACTAATATCTATACCACTAATCCCTAACATATGTTTCCCGCAGTCATGACACCAGCACACACCGCTTTTCTGTCATGTGTACGTCGTTGGGTTGATGCAGTTCAGAGCCAAAGAGTTATCGCATGATCTTTATAGTCACAAAGTGTGTTAAATTAACTTTTCTAGTTTTTTCATCCGCCAATTGTCCACTATTGAGTGTTATGATTCTCCTTTGACCATTTGTTAATTTCTCACTTATTTCCATCTCAATGTCAAGTTTTGAACCCTCATCGTTTCCTTGTAATTAAATCGTTGACACCCTTTCAAACCCTGTGCGTTTTACCTCAACATACACACTTTACTAAACAAAAGTTTTGCAGCCATCCGACGAGGTCTCTAGTTTTCGACTAAACTACGAAAATTGTCCTGAGTCTGGATTCAGAGACCATAGATAAACCCCATTTTCTGTTATCCGAATAGCTGGGAATATTCGAAATTCCGAAAACTGACTCTGTAAACTGTTAAAGGTCAGTCGTCAAATGTCTGATTAATAGGCATTTTGACTAACTAAAACAATTGTAAAAACCTCAGTGCTTCGGTGGGTTCTAACCCACGCAGTTGGGGGAAGGCTTTAGTACAGCCAACGCTCTAACCACTTGAGCTACGACGCCCGCGGTCCGGACAGGAAACTTTATCCAAATGTGATTAAACTCGCGTCGTCCGATGGGACCTCGTAGCTCACGCGATTATAGCGCTTGCTGTACTAAAACCTTTCCTTTACTGCGTGGGTTCGAATCCCTCCGAGGCAGCAAATTTTTCGCAGTTGGGTCAATATGAATCATTCAAAATCCGCCAAAACATTTATGTATAATTTTAACAAGTTATTTGATCCGTCTGATAAAAGCAGGCGAACACAGTGAGATCTGAATCCACAACAGTATGGGCAAGACTACATTATAGCAAACACTCTAACTACCTGAGCTAAAAAGCCCCACTGGGAGCCACGAGTCTGATTGAATTTGGGCCAAGCTACCCGCTCAGCCTTCCGCAACGTATGCAACCCACCACTTCAGTATCAGCATATTTCAGGGAAAGCAGGTGTGTACCTTTGAAATCCCTATTGGTTACATGCAGAGGATACATATGGAGGAAATGGAAAGAAAGTAACATGGAAGAAATGCGAGGGAGATAGCAAAAACTGTACAGACGAACACAGAATGTCATGGTTTACAGATTTTAGAGACATATTAACTTGCTTTGTTGATCAAATACAGCGGACAGTTGAGGCACACTTAAGATACGGGAAAAGACGTAAAATTTTTTAGTCTACAGTCATCGTGGTGAATGCGAGCAGTGGTGTGCGACGTGGTCCAAAATTAATAAACTACATACGCATATGCTACTTAAATGTTGGTAGTAGCATCGTAATAATACTAAATTATTACCGTTGGCTGACAAGGTGGCCGTAGTCCAGCGTTATTGTGGTGCGCGCTCCAATGCTGATCTAGCTTCCGTGTAAAAGTATCTACAGAGTCCGACATAACAACATCCTCAGGCAAGGCATTCCAAGCTGCAACCACTCTGTTGGAGAAGAAGAAATTTCGGGTGTCTAGCCGGGCACCAGCCACACGCAGTTTGATTGGATGGCCTCTCAGGTTAGTCGTAGTCGCCAATTCGAAGAAGTCTCCAAACGCGAGGCAGCAGCCCTGATTGCGTACGATGCGGAAAGCTTGCATCAGGTCCCCACGTAGCTGTCTGTAACTCAAAGGAAAGAGGTTAAGATTAGACAATTCGTGTTTCGTAGGGCAGTGACCATTGCCCAGATACAAGTTTCGTTGCTTGCCTTTGAACTTTTTCGAGTATGCCCAAGTCTTTATCGGTCCAGGGTCTCCATGCTTGGATAGCAAACTCCAGGTGCGGTCGCACGAAAATTTGAAGGACCTTGGCGAAGCAGTCTTCATCAAAGGAGGAGAACGCCCGTTTGACGAGATATAGAATGGACATCGCCGACTTGGCTACCTTTGAGCATTGCAGCGAAGGCTTAAGCGAGATTGTGATCCATACACCCAAGTCCTTCTGGACGTCGACTTCAGATACAGTAGAATGACCGTTCAAGCGGGATTTCCTAAGAAGTCAACCGGGGTCCTCTAGATAACTACCAGATTTACTTGATTTTTTAGGCGTTAGGACGTTGGCTATATTCAAGCCTTGTTCTTGCTGTCGTGGGCTCGAATCCCACCGAGGTCGTCGACTTCTTCATAATTGGATCAAATAAATCGTACGATCGTTAGTTTTCGGTTTGTGTTGGTGTTCTGGTTGTATGGTGTGTCAATTTGCGTTTCCCTAAACGGAACGTTTTGTTCACAATCTAGGCCATGCTTTTTGTTTTTCCTCATGCGTATATTTCACTACCGCCGTCTTTTCAGCATACGCGCCTTATATTTTGGTCTGTTCAGCCTCTCACTTTACGCAAAAAATAATATACGTGTTGCCAATCCACTTTTCTTATCGGCCGGACATATTGTTTTCAACAAACCTTTGTAACTGTTTGGATCCTGGCGACGACGCCTTAAACATGGTCGCATTTTCCAACTTTGATAGCAATTAATGCTTGTCTGTCTATATGACGTATTATGTTGTTTTAGAACTCTAATACCTACATAGACAAATTATGTAACCTTCCCATCTCGTGGTCGTGTAAATTTTCACACTTCTGGCGATTGGTGAAAATCTTCTTACGTCTATATTTTATTAATATTACCATATGGGTGGGAACGTGGAAATTTGCTGGGTAGGGTTGTGCTATTAGTGTTGTCACTAATGTCTTATACTGTATACGCCAGCGTACGTATCAGTCCTGATGATGCACCAGCATATCACCAGCCCTATATATAGGACTGATGATTCCACCCAACATACAGCTAGGGAATCTAGGCGCCAATCAAAAGACACGCGAGACTAATATTTTCGGCAAATTGCTTAGGGAACACTGGGTAGTAGCTACTACCCAGTGTATTGATAAAATGAAGGAATTTTAAATCGCATGCTTTGTGTGCGGTCTCTTCTCTACAGGTATTTGATTAGCAAAACATAATTCTGTCGTTGGGCGTGCTCGGCATCCGAAATTTCTCTGTTGCCCTTGTCAACACTGCTTATTTAACCGGATGCAAGATCCGTTGTCTCGCCTAGAGTAGCGACCTACACTTTTGTCAGTGGGATTTGCTTCCATTGTTTTCCTCCTCATGGGATACAAAATAAATCGGTTCTATTTGGTGTTACACATCGCTATCGTCTCATTTATCTGTTTTCTATAAAATTGCAATAGCGGGGTTTATTTGGAAGGCGGTTGAGGGGTCTTGTTTTGTCGGAAATATCCAGGCATTTGAGTTAAGCTCGCGATGGCTTGTGTATCCACGTTTTCACGCTCTAAAATCGCCAAATATTCCTGCTCCTCAAAGTGTCTCTTGGGTCATTTTACGTTAACACTCTAACGGGGGATGACTAGATCATTTCATCCGTTAGGTTATATCTCCCATAAATGGTCGCCCAATTACATTCCCCTCACCCCACTGAAGAACCAGTCTCTTCAGTTGTGCGTCGAACAAGCAATCAACAATTTTTCTCTCTTTAGAATATACTACGCGGAAAAGGGGGATTCTAATAATTACGGGCCATTACATTTCTCCAACCACAAAATATGTAATGGGACTCCGAATGCCTATAACCAGTGGCTAGCAACCAACCATTGCCCAGTCTTGTAGAAGCAAATGTACGAGCAGTTATTCTGTCAACAACGTTTAATGACTTGAGACATCCAGGCGTAATCGGTGACGTTTTTTCGCCCTACTCATCAGTAATAGGTTTCAGGTTTTAACGAATAACACCTCAGAGTGGTTTACGATTTGGACTGAAAATAACGACGGCAGGCTCCTTGGGAATATTCTTATATTTGGACTCCCCAAGAAAGAATTCCTACCCTCTTTATTCGCACTTATTCGGAACTCCCATCAATCACCAAAACGGCACTCAAAACTTTTTAAAATGTTTTGTTTAACTGTCCTTTTACACCGTTCACCTTTTCTACGGTTACTTTTAGGCGCTCGATCTCTTTGAAAATGCAGAAAATTTTCAGCCTGGATACATATCTAGGCCCGTTTTTGATGCGATACCTTGGCAAGTATGTGAAATTGCGCGATGATCAATTCGAACTCTCACTATGGGGCGGCGATGCTGTCCTCAATCACGTTGAGCTACAGTATGATATTTTTGAACATCTCATTCCCCTCCCGATCGGCTTCAAATCGGGTCAAGTCCACGAATTACGCA
>CACRXP010000047.1:879196-896592 GCA_902702965.1 Spirometra erinaceieuropaei | reverse complement strand
GGAACCACTGCAATCTGATACTCAATTCTGAGTCAAATTGAACTATCTCCTCAGTTGAAAAGCTTCTTATTGCACGTAGCGATAGTCTCGAAGCGTTGCCAAAAGAACAGCTCAAATGTGGTTTACCCGTTTCTAAGAAATCACTTTCGATACGATGGACCCTCCGCGCTCTGGACAGAAGTTTGTTCCCGATGAGGGTCGTCTCAGTGGTGTTTTAATCCATGCGGATCCCCGTCAAACGATTTAAGAATTAGTCAGAGAAATGGGATTCGGCAAATCAAAAGTAGCTCGACATCTGCACTCAGTTGGGGAAGGTCCATAAACGGCAAGGTAAGCCAGGGTTAAGGTAGGGGCTAGTGTAAATTGCAAGGTCAAGGTTTAAGGAAGCGTTAGGGTTAAGGCCAGGTTAACAGCTTAGTTTTATACTAGGATTGTTGCTGGGGTTAGGGCACGGGAGTATTTCACCTTTTTTCGGAATTATGCCTAGGTCCACCTCAATGAATTGAGCGGAGCATTCGTATTTCCTTGTCCTGTTTAGGAGACCATATAAGTCAGTCCCACACGCGAATCTCTATTAACTTTTACCACTAGTAATTTCTCTCGGAGTATGTTCACTTCTGACTTTCAGATGAATGGACAGAAGCTGCGATGACGTACAACAAGTACACCTTCAGCAGACTGCTTGCAGGCAACCTGACAGTGAACTGCACTCTGCCGGCCTCGCATCGTATCCGGCAACTGTTCAGCCTGGTATCTGCAGGTTCTGGGAAGTTCACACCCTGTTTCGACCACAGTCGCCTGCTCGGTGAGTCTACGTGCTACCTAGTCTTGCAGTAGGTCTTTGATAACGTGCGTTTATGTTACTGGGATAACAAAAGAATTAAGTCTAGCTTTCCTCGGTTCCTGGGGATGACAAGGAGAACCAAATTGCAAGTACGCTCAGGCGCACTTCAACCCTGACCATAGGGACCTTGGACCGAACTAAGCTGCTACTTACTTGTACATGATACGGCTGCGATCATGCCTGATCTAGCCGGCCTCGATGAGGTCCCGAATTGTACCTCTCCACGCGTGAAGATCCGCGGCAGCAGATCTAGACAGCTCAACCCATTCCCTTCGTCAACAAAGGAGACCGAATACCGAAGGTCCAAGAACCACCTCCATATCTTGACGGACAGTGTCGAGCCAGGTTTTGAACTGACCCCCTCTTCGACGTCTCCAATGAGGCAACGGTGTCGGATCGAGGGCAGTAACACTGAGCTCCTGAGGTGGACGACGAAGAACATGCCCGAACCACCTCAGTCGTCTTTCTTGGATGGCCTGAGTTATCCTTGCGATGTTGTCGCAGCGAGCGCGGACTGTCTCATTTGAGACGAAGTCGGTTAACTTCACTCGAAGGATAATCCTCAAGCAGTGGTGGTCAAATACCTCCAGTTTTCGCTCATCCTCCACGCGCAAAGCCCAGCATTCGCAACCGTAGAGAAGGGCAGACCGGACAGATGCACGGTACACGCGAATCTTAGTGGCGATGGAGAGGTCACGTCGGTTCTCACACTAAGCTGCTGCGGAAGATTGAGAAAGATGTAGAGCTCGAGGAGCCTACACACCAGCGATGCTGCATTCGTTTTACAGATGAGGCGTCAAGGATTAAGTATATGCGAGGGGTAAGAAAAAACTATTGCCTGCCGCATGTTTCAAAGAAGGTGTTGTTTTGCAGAGTTCCTGATCAGCCCTTTGTCGGCAGGATGACATGTACCTGACCTGTACCGCCCCGTAGAGCCGGTACTGCTGAAATGTTTACATTGTTTCCTTGTTTTGCACACCCACACGTACTTCTTTAGTAAGGAGATAGCTCAATTTTGAAAAAAAATTCGGCGTGGAGAGCAGTCGGGTAGTAAAAAGGTACTCAAAATAATGCTAAATAGAATGCATACCAGGTAATTCAGAATCTGTCTTTATGGACGATCGGGTGAAATCACTGGAAATCATAAAGTATTTAGCAAAATTTCGAGGTCGATCTGAAAGTCAACGTAATCCAAAACGAACGAAAGTGTAAATTAATTTAACGGAAGAAAAGTTTACTCTGTAAACACAAAGCGGTATGCTTACGGGCACGCCTGTCAGTTCTACTTAAATTTATTAGACACCGACCGGCCTCGTGGCATGTCACCTTATTAAAAGTTTCGTTCTTATGACGTCCCCATCGGTCAAATCAAGCAAAATGCAGTTTCTCTTGTTGAACCCCATCTCATTTAACTCAAAAGAGTCAAGGATAACACGAAACACGGAAAAACTGTTTTGGAATCTACACTCAGAATGTAGGCAGTTGACAGACCGTCATATATGAAATCACCCTAATTATTAAACGATATTTAGATGTAAACTTCACTGGAACACTATTATTAGACGTTATTTTATTTCAACTTCCACATTTACTACGTTTTTGGTATGAAAGTACATTCTATAAATCCATAAACGAAGTTTACTAAATTTGAGCCATTTTTGACGTTTTCGGGTTGTTGTGCTTTTCCAAAAAATCGGCATTTCTAAACAACGCAACACTGCCTTCACTACTTCTTTTATGTTTTTAATTCTTTTAAATGTGTATTTAATTAACATAGACATTGGACTTATGAAATGGTGTCGGTTTGCGAGTGAGTGGCAGTCATTCGTAAAGTTCGACACATTTCATGAGTTAGGTCACTGACTGTACGTTCGCCAGTAAAGCAGGAGTGTTAAAGTGCCCGGTAAATTTGTTAGCCAACAGTTGGCATTTTCTCACCCCTCGCATATGCATTATCCCTGCCGATAAGACTGCGGCAACTAATCAGGGATAGTTAGTTTTGACTTCTCGACTTCTAAGTCCCGTTCTGATTACTGTCGATCTCCCCTCCCTCATTTTTTATTTTTCCGCACCTTCCACCTCGCAACGCCTTGAAAAACATCTTAACGAACAATAACAGTACCTATCATTTGCAACTTCCACTTGCAAATTCTGATAGTTATAAGGTCGAAATAACGACTTTTTGCCCCCTACACGTGAGCTTTGAGGAAGGATAGTCCCAATTCGACTAAGGCATCCGAACGCAACCTTGGAAAACTTCCGGTGAACGAGTCTGCGCAGGACAAACATTTTCCTGGGTGGCCTAGACGTCTCCAACAAGGACCGTCCAGTCGAATGACAGAGTTCAAACATAAACTCGGACTGAAGGAGATTGCTAACAGAGAAGACCTGAATTGCCTTTTCTGACTTATTAGCCGTTGTCAGCCAGCCCTACTCAATCCAAGGTTTTTCGAGACCTGAAGTCCGAACCCGCAGTCTCCGGGTATCGAAGGTTAAGAAGTCCAACACCCTAATACTCGGGTCATAGGCCTGTTGTCCTGTCGGTTGCCCTCAGGAATATTAACTGTGCCCGCTAGAGCATTGGACTTGCCAGAAGAGCGCAGATTCAAACTCAGGTGCCCCAAACCTGCAGTTTGGAAAGACTGACGACGACTGCTAGGCCGAAAACGGTCACCCCAGTCCTACCCGTGCGACCGCGTACGAGACTTCAGATCGAGTCCCAAAGCACAGCGGGGCAAGCACGTCCCGTAACTCAATCAGTGAACACACTTCCAACCTAGTCAACATTCCCGGTTGCAACCGACAGGACAACAAGCCCGTGCCGCACTGGTGAGAGCGTTAGACTTACTTATGCTTAGTAATGAAACAAATGCAGGTTCGAGCCTCAGACGCCTCCAAAACTTGCATTGAGTATGGCTGGCTGAAGGCGGTCAATAATCCAGAAATGGCCACCCCAGTCTCCTTTTTTGGCGATCCCATTAGGCCTATATTACTAATCGCTGTGCGTTTGTCTGCAAGGGCTCCAGATCAAGTTATAATGCCCAACTGATTCCTAGGTACCGTAACCCGGCCGGTTAATATAAACTCCGACTGTTTTCCACTCTTTCCGTCCATTTTAGTCCTGCCTCCGCAGTCACCTGTGGATAGCTGGATTCTGCATGACCGGATTGCCCAGTTGAATGCTTTCCTTCCGATCCAAGTGTCGCGTGTTGAGTTGTCCTCCGTCACACTGAATATTCACCCCCCAACGCACAACCTTTCGGTAATTATTTCCTCATTCCTTGCCTTCTTTGGTTTGTGCCGAACTGCCGCGTACGCTGTCAGTCAGTTAAAAAAACTCAGTCTTTCTTTTCAACTATGTGTGCGTCCGCCAGCGCTAATCTCGCAAGTCAGAGCAGTTGTGGATCTGTTCTTTTTGCTGCTGACTTTGGCGTATACCACCTTGTCTGATCGATGTGGCTGATTGCGCCTTTGTTCTGCCTCCGAATAGTTTAAAGTACTCCCCTGATTGGTGCATTTTGGCCTATCGAAAGACACACCCTCTTTTGAGTTCCCGGGCCCCTTATGACCGCCAGTTTCGTACGCCTTTTGACAGGCTTCGTAGAACCCAGTCATTGGCGTTTTGCGTTTTTTCGATAGACTGTGATTCTGCGGCGATAAAACTTTTAACATTTAATCGATCAGTTGGGAACAGCGTAATTTACGTAATTTTGAGGGGATGACATGTAAAAAAAATCAAAGCGGAAATGCACATCACCGCTTCAGGAGTTAGCATCTCAACGGCTGTAGGTTTTCTCTGCCTGTATTGTAAACAAATTCTGAGTGAGAGCTGGTGTTGTTGATGTGCATTTCTCATAATGAGGTGTCTGCAGTCTGACGGGAAGAATAGACCTCCACTTCGGCGTGCGAGGAGATGAACTTAACACGAACGACAGCGTCCGTCAGTTCGACCGATGATACCCAACCGTGTGTCCCACAGCCTGGTGGGCACAGAGACGGTGACTTGCGCCTGAATTGGTTTATAATGATGGCAGGCTTGCGCCGCATCTACCGCTCCCGCTCATCCCTCACCCTCCTGGGCCCGGTGTTAAGACACAGTGAAGAAGACCAGGAGCGGGATCGGGCTCAGGCTGAGGCGGCTGGCGCGGCGGGAGCCTGCGCCTAGGCGTACTGCATCTTTATGAGTGCACAGCCCACTAACGTGTGCCGCGTCCGCGTACTTGTCCAGCGCAACACCCGCGTGGCTCATTGTTGGAGTCAGCCCACATCCGCGTGCTGGACGTCCATGTTGAAGAATCAGATCCCTCTGTCAAAACAGAACTCAAAGCATTTGGCACTGTTTTCTGTGCGTCTTGCAGGGACATTAAGTAACGCGGTAGTTTCTTTCTCTTTGGATAGGGGATAACAATGTCTCGGTCTCAGGATTCTCGATCAGTAAGATTTAAAACTGCTGCTTTTGGAGTTAACATCCAACAGGGCGGAGCTGTTTACGTCCAGTAGAAGCGTCCGGTGCAACCGAACAATGCGTTGGAGTGCTGGCTGAACCAAGTCGGCTGGGACAGTCATATTTTCAACCGCGGACATGGTCATCTATTGTAGGCATGGACAGTTCTTAGCTCTTGCTTATCACTATTTGCCCACTGACTGCTGGCTTTGGAATATTGGGTCTCTTACTTCGTTTAGATTGTTTAAGCCTATTTTAGGTATACAGAAGAGGGAGTTAATTGTCAGATTTGAATAGTCTGTGCTCATATTGAGTGTGTTGACGTTCATCCGTTGCGGCACACAGCCATGATGTTCCAGAAGCTTGGAAGTCTTGGAATTCTGACGCAAGTCGCCCTGAACCGAACGCCCGACGGCAAAGACTGAGAAAGCAGGTACTGTGCGAGCTTGAAGTGGAATTTTACGAATGAAGGCGAAATTTCGAGTTCCAGATGTATACATAAGTGAAGGAGAGTCGAGCACCAGAACAGTGTTTTTGTCCTGACTGGGTGCAGGCTCGGATCGCGCATACACGAACATAAGCTGGCTGTGCGACGAGGCGATGCATTATCACAAGTGGCCACTCACACCTACGAAATGCGTCACGAGTTTAACTTCGCAGCCACCAAAATAGTCGCCCACGCCGGAAACAAAACAGGCCGAGAGTTAATTGAAGCCTGGGCCTCGGATGAGAACTCAGTCAATCGATTTATCGATCTGGCGCCGGCGTACAGAGCCCTGCGTAGTCACTTCCAGTCTTGCGCTGTCGGTCGATGATTGGCCTGCATGCCTCATACCTGTCGCCTGTTCTGCTGCTGCTGCTGCTGCTACCTCTGACGATGGACTCCTGTACGAGTCTGAAAGCTCAGTACAACAAACACAGTGTTCCGGTGCTCGACTCTTCTTCTTCACTTATGTGGCAGTTTACGTTTGCTTGCGAATCGCACGGAAGACAGTTAGAGCTAGCGTGGGTTTTTTGCATTTTCTCCACAAACTTCCGGACTGTGCTTGGCTATTTTTAGAGTATCTTGCATCCTAGCGCGCAGTAGGATCCCTACCACATCCCATCATATGCGTTTGATAATTCACGCGTGCCTTTTTCTGCCATCCCTGCCCCGGGTGGGAGTAACATCATAGCGTCAGAGAACTGTGAACAGGGCAGTTGACCCGTCGTACTCGAAGATGTCTCGATGTTGTAGATGTGAACCTGTACTGCGCCGCTCTCGTCTCCCCCTTATCCACCACATCCCGGTGGCGAGGTAAGGTTATGGCAACCACAGATAACTTTGGTTGCGGTTTCCGACCCGGCAATGTGTCAGTGCCCCCTCCCCCAGCCCCTACTGCTCGAATCACAATACGCACATTCTTCAAGCACAGGGGGGGGGTTGTTCTAGCCGAATTTCATTTGATCTTCTTCCACTGGTTGAAGTAGGTGAGTATAGGCCGATGGGGTCGCTGATGAGGACCGGACGCCAGATCGAGTTCAAATGCAATGACCACCTTTTACGGCCAGGCGTTTGGAGCGACCGTCAGTATATCGTACTGAATGCCCATCTCTGGGGCATTCAGTCCGCCATTAGAAACTAATTTGACTCTGAGCTGGCCAGCATGTCACCTTCTTCGAGTATTTGACACGAGTCGCATACAATGTTTAAGTGAAACAAATTAGGAGTGGTTGAACAGTGCGTAACCCCCTCAGTGCAGCTAGTGAAATTTCGTGAGAAGAACAGCTCATGGCCCTTGTTGATCGAGTCTGTATAGCCGGCGAGGTTTGGTTCTGCGGCCCTAATTGAGTGATACCATACAGTGGGCTTACTAAAAAAACTTTAGTTAACATACCTAAAGTAGCAACTCTCTGAATTAGAAAGGGACAGAGAGCGCGTAAACTGATACCTGAAGTAACTTAGAATAGTCTATAAGCACTCCTCCCCCCTCCGCGGCACAGTCATTCGCTGGATTAAAATGGTATGAAAGATGCAATTACATAATATTTGTAAAGTCAGCATATTCTCATATACAACATTTTTTTCGGAAGCTAACTGTATGGTGTCACCCAGTCAGGACTTCAAGACCAACTCTCGCCGTATAGCACTTTGATAATTCAGTACTTGAAGTCTGGGAAACGTAACCACTGTTTTATCCTCATTTGGATCGATCACCTGCTCTTCACTTGAATGTGTCTTTTTTGGACTAAGCCCGACTAGCTGGTCCTGGTTTTGTTCTAACAAGAGTAGCCAATACGCAGGTAGACACATCGACTTTTCGTTTTATTTTTGAGATGACGGTTAGTTTGTCTTGTCTCCTACTACTTGTCCTCTTCCTATTCAGATTCTCTCCGACCTGGCATGTATTCGTCTCCGAACCGGTCCTCTTTTGATGCTCTCCTGTGAGCCTGCCGATCCTGTTCATATGGTATCCACAATGACACATCTACAACCCTCTACAGGTGTCCTAGAGGCTCTGGCCTCCACACTGGAGGGCGTCGCCGATCAACCGCTGTTAGCTTCCGAAGATTTTTGGGGTCGGCACTCCCAGTGGGTCGGTTGCTATGGTGATCCACACAGCCAGCCTGTCCCCACAGCCACCGCCGCCGCAGAGGCTGCGGAGATAGATGATGTCCTAGCCACGGCGACCATCAGCGGAATCACGAGGTCGCTTCAGATGCGTCTACTCAATGCCTGCTACACCCGTCGACTGTACTCTCTCGCCGAACTCAGTCTTGAATTCCTGCCGCCTAATCAAAACTGCAGGACCCTCATGTCCTTTTTGGAGGTGAAGCTGTTCCAACGGGATCTCTTCTACCCAACCTCCTGGTGCGCCCACACGCTTTCGAATTTATAATAGCCAGAGTCAGTCAATGCTGTTAAACTTACTGACGACCGGCGACCGTACCAATTTGGATGATGGATTGTACATACTTCGATGGGGGTAGTTACTACCCTCATACAGAAATGACGAACCGCATACATTAGTATTTGTCGGATTCAGAATACATTCATCAATTTCCTTGAATTTTAAATGGTTCCCAAAACTTGCCGTACTTTTAAGAGGCCGACTTCAAAGTATGCCTTTTCCATCGTTTACTGACAGGCCGGAACAGCTCGGTCACGGACTGGTGACCCGCGAATCGATCGCGCAGATCTCACCTGAAATTAGACTACAACTGTCCTCCATGGATCTCTGTCAAGTCGTGCTGTTCATTTCAAGCCTCACTGCTGAAGATCACTCCTTTGCAGCCCCCTGGAATAACCATCCTTCCTCTTCGCAACCGTTCTCAGAGGTTGTGCTCCGGCGTCTTTTCGACCCACCATCTGAAGGTATCTAACTTCGACAAATATCCCACTGTTTTTGCCACATTTAGTAGCTCTCCTACCCAAAGGAATGCTATCCGCAATTCTGAAATTTGTTTCGGACTATAAAGGATTACTTACTTACATTTACTGCAACATTTCATGACAGTTCTGCCGTCGCAAGCGACGATGCCCACCGTGCGCCCCACAGCAGAGTGAGGCAGGCGCGGTGACTTGGATGTGAATTAGTTTGTAGTGAATGTGGACTTGCGCAGCAACTATCTTACTCTCTTCCTCGCCTGGGCCCGGCATCATGACCAAGTCAAGAAGTCCGGAGCAGGAGGGGCCGCAGGTGACTGACACGACCGGAACCGCACCTAGGCGTACAACCACACTCACTGGTCCACAACAAACACTTGACCAGGATTTTAACCAACAGCAGCACAACAAGGGGTCAGAAGAACGAGGAAGACGGGGCAACCAGGCTTACGACCTGTATACTCAGCGGAAACGCAGGTGTATCTACAGCCAGATAAGCAGGCACCGGAGAACTGCCAGCGCACACCAGGCTGCGAGGGCCATGGTTTGCTGATCCTGGCTTAGCAAACGCTCAGAGACCTTGGGTCCGGAAAATTAGCCGCCTTTACATACAGTTAGTTACCTAACTCATGAAATGTGTCGAAATTTACGAATGATTGCCACTCACTCGCAAACCGACACCATTTCATGAGTCCAGTGTCTATGTTAATTAAGTGCAAGTTTAAAAGAACTAAAAACATAAAAGAAATAGTAAAGGCAGTGTTGTGTTGTTTAGAAATGTCGATTTATTTTGAAAGGCCCAGTATCCCGAAAACGTCAGAAATGGCTTTAACTAAGTAACGTTCGTTTTTAGATGTATAGAATGTATTCGCAAACTAAAAACGGAGCAAATATGAAAATAGACATAAAATAACGTCTACTATCGATGTTTTAGTGAAGTTTACATCTAAATGTCGTTCAACAAATAGTGTGCTTTCATATATGACCGTTTGTCAACTGCCTACATTCTGAGTGTAGATTCCAAAACAGTTTTCCAGTCAGTAGTCTTATTTTTGGTGCAAATGAAGTAAATGGAATGGGTTGCAACGAGAGAAGCTGGAATTTGCTTGATTTCATTAATGAGGACGTCGTAGGAACAAAAAGCTTTCTTAAGGTGACATGCCATGACGCCGGTCGGTGCCTAATAAATTTAAATAGAACTGACAGGCGTGATCATAAACATGTCATTTTCTGTTTAGAGAGAGAACTTTTCTTCTGTTTAATTAATTTACACTTTTCGTTCGTTTTTGATTACGTTGAGTTTCAGATCAGCCTCGAAATGTTGCTGAATACTTCATGATTTTCAGTGCCTTTACGCGATCACCCATAAAGACAGATTCTGAATTATCTGTCTGTTGAGAACTTTAAAATCAGATTATTCTTGAAGGCATTTACCGAATTAGTGAGTATTCGGGCGCTCCTTTCACGAAGCTGGTCGTTTGGGTCACATGTGAAAACTCATTCAAACATCAAACTTAATTTTCGAGAAGAATGTCTGTCCTCAACGAAAGTCAGCAAGGAGTATGCCTTTGATCAATAAAAAAACTTTCCTTGCTAAGTTACCTCTTTAAGAAGTGTTTTATTACTGCACGCTGTTGACGGATCTCTGTATACTTTGTATTTTTGCGCGGCGAGACCAAGTAAAAATTTGACACTTTTGGCGGTTTCTTTCGCGTTCCTAAGCAGTATTAATATTTTTTTACCGTAAACGTAAGAAAATGCCTTCCTCTATACATTGAGGTCATTTCCACTGTTTTTGCTCGCTTATAGACTCCGTTCTTCGAGTTTGAATGCATGGCAGAGCGCCCATATAAATACTGATTTTTTGCTGAAACTATTAATGTTTTGCTCGTTCTATTTCTGAATAAGATATGCACAGAAGCTAAACTACACGACAATTAGTATTTCATATGTTTAAAGCTGGAAATAACCATTCCGTGGTGGTCATCTATGTGACATCAGGTAGAATTTTCTAAACGACGAAAACATTTCGGCCCACTTAAACAAAGGAATCTCTATCCGCGTTATTACTGCATTTTATGGCACCAAATCGCACAGATCGGCTACTTTGACATTTAGAAATTGAGAAAACCTCTGGGTTTTTTCTAAAATAACCCTTGTGTTAGCAGAATAAACACCATGGTTTACATCGGACATAAAATAAAATTTCAAGTTCGGCTAAAACTTTTTATTAAAACTCTCGCGGATAAATTACTATCGTTTCAATGAAAAAGTCGCTCAGATGCGTAACTGGAGTCTAGGACACGTATTAGCATAGGAAATTGCACGAATATATTCCAACGTCGATTTTCGTTAAAATTTGCTGATATTTTACTTGACATACCTACGTAAACACAATTTCCGCACAAAAAAGGACATTTTATTGAAGGAAGTTGAGGAGCGAACAAAATGCTCAACGTTAAATGCATCCAGAAATTCTCTCATCAGTTTCCGTTACCAGATTTCATGAGATAGGTCACGTACTGTAAGTATTGTAAGTCAGCCGAAATTCAACATTCTGTTTAAGCGGGAAGTACTTTGTGAGGTCCATGGGACAGGGGGCCTGAGAGACTCGGGCTTGACAGTCAGCGTGCGCAAGCTATGACTTAACTGAACTAACCAATATTCCAATTTTTATCTGTACTTTTCCTATTTTAACGCTTTTTACTGATTTTGGTTAAAGCCCGGTGAGCCTTGGCGTGTACCTTACATTTTTTTCTCACCGTTTGGGCAAAAGATCTTTATTTAACTTCTAAATATTTGACGCAAAGAATCATACTGAGAGACTCACTTGTGCTCGCCCTTTCCCAAGTAAAGTTACATTGAAACCATAGTCCGGGTTGTTGACTTGTCAACTGTCTACAGTTTAATTTGACTTAGTGTATACATAAAGGTGTAGACGGTGCAGGAACGGTTCTTTCAGGTGCATCACAGCTTTCTTAAATATATAGCTAGAGGAAGGCAATGCTGATGCCTGCAAAAGCTGCCGTAGCTGGGGGCAATCTAATATGTTCTTCAACTTAATTTGACGCGGGTCAAACTTCTCTATTCTGTTTGATCTATCCGTAAAACCTAGGCACGAGTTCTTAACTTTTGCTATTAGGACCAGCAATGCCATCGGCGTGTCGGTGGTTAAATTGCAATATGATTGTCTACCATGTACCTATAGGAAGCTTATGAGAGTTTTGGTCGAAGTAAATCAAGGCGTTTAAAATAAGGTCGTCAGACCACTTTAAGCGGGTAACTCACCTAGTGCAGACGCTCACAATCCCTAAGGCCTCGAAGGGTGACACGTAGCCTTGCACTTAGCCTGAGCCATCGCTTTTCAAAGAGTGGGTAACCAACCAGCCAGAAACAGTTTATAGACCCTTTATGACATCTTGACAGTTCGACCGTCGATTTCGACGATGTCCACCGTGTGCCCCACAGCTGCAGCAGCGGTGGGAGCAGGGACGGTGACTTACGCAGGGGTTTATAGTGCCGGTAGACTTGCGTAGCATCTACCTACACTCTCTCCTCCTCCCTCGCCCGAGCCCGGTGTCAAGACAGAGTCAAGAAGACCGGAGACGAGAGAGGCCGCAGGTGGATGGCTCGGACGGATCCTCACCTTGGCGTTCCATCACACCCCCTGGTCCACACAACAAATAACCAGGATTTCAACCAACACAACAGAGATTTGGAGGCTGGCACGGCCGAAGCCGCACCTAGGCGCGCCGCCAACGCCTGGCTCGGATCCCACACTGTGGTGGGAATGCCATAACGGCCACATTAAAAAGGAGCCATTGCAGCCTGACTCTCAGACCGCCTCCAGTAATGGAGGAGTTCCAAGGTACCCCGTCAGTTGGCAACCTTCCAAGCCACGGCTTTTAGCGCACCGTGATAGCTTCAAGCGCGTCAGATTGTTTATAGTGAGGAGGAAGTGCGCTGAGTCGTCGACCTCACTCTCCCTTCCCATTCCCACACCCCAGCCACTGTCCGAGCCGGTCAGTAGACTGGAGTGGGGAATGGGCGCGGTGGCTGACATGGTCGACTGACCATGCCTGCGCGCGCCACAGCACGACCTGGCCCCCTATACACACAAACACCAGGATTTCACACAACGGGGGTTGAACGGCGTGTCTCTCACATGCGTGAGAGGGCCGTGGAAGGTGCTGCTTCAGCCCGTCCCCAGCCCACCAGTCCGCCACTACACAACACACACACAACGTGACGAACTGCGTGAACCGAGAACGGGCGTCAATCAGCAACCTTCCTATCCACGACACTTGACGTGTCGGGATAGTCTCGGACTCAAGTCACTCGTGCAGCCGAGGCCGCATGGGGACCGAGTCGAGATGCACACTTCCCACTTGCGTGGGAGGCGGCAGTTGAGTGCATGAGGTGTGTGAGGGTTGACGTCTAGTGGGGTGATGATGTTAGGAGGTAGGGAGTGAGGGAATGTGTGGTGTGACCGGCGGTTGTCTACCGCAGGTCGTTGTGGATGTGCATGTGGCCGAATAGACCCATGCGATGCGTGAAGGTGCGAGGGCAGTGTGGGCAGTGGAGGCGAGTGCGGTGGGTGTAGGTTGGTGCTCCAGGCACTGGTTCGCCAGTCTCTGTGCGATGGATTCGCAAGTGACCGACCAGGCCGATGCGTGAGGTGAAGGTGCGTGGACAATGTGGGCAATGTGGACAATGTGGTCGGCGGTGTCAGCTGTAGAGGAAGCAGTGGTGTTGGTGGTGGCGGTGGTGGTGGTCGGCGCGTGTGACGGTGGGGCGAGGATGGGTCTGGGCGTGTTGGATGTCGTGGCTGTATCGGAATTGCGGTCAATGCCGCTCTCGTGGATGCGCATGTGGCGCATGAACCTATTACAGCGGCTTGAAAGACGGCCAATTGACTGGATAACTCGGATCTCGCAGTCAGGCAAGTGTGTGATTGTGTGGAATGGTCGACTAGTGGACTGAGATTCAGACTTCAACGGCTCCTTCTTAAAGTGACCTCTATGGCAGTCCGACTCAACGGAATTCGAGCCGGTGTGATGGCACGCGCTCATGTCTGGATTTTCACCTTGCCAGCCACCTGCGCCCTCTCTTACCTCCGGCCTTTTTGACTCTGTCTTGACACCGGGCCCAGGTGAGGGGAGGAGAGAGTGCGGTAGTTGCACCACAAGTCTACTATCACTTTAACCTGACTCACGCGCAATTCTCCATCCATGCTCCCATTCTGCTGTAAAGCACATGGTGAACATCGTCAGAAACGATGTTCGAACTGTGTGTGTGTCGATGTTTTAGCTTCCTAAGACGTGAATGTGCGAACTCGTATCAAAGCTTCCTAGCCAAGACTCGATGGTCAGCTTCGAGCTTTATGAGCGGATTTGAGCTGAATGCTATCAAATTCAGTTGCGCATCTGCGTGCAAATAATTCTGGAAAAGTATGCAGCATTATAAGTTGGCGTATGCAAACTCCCATACGAAAGGTAAGTACTAATAAATCAGGTGATACTGAGTGATTAAAAGCAATTATGGAGACATTTCTCACGGCTCGAAATGAGTTGACGGCTGGACAGTACAGTAAAAAATAGTAGTCTGGAAACGACTCACTTGTTGAAGATGCCTAGGTGACTCAGAAACGCGGCCAGGGTAGAGTCGTGAGCAAAATAAGCCACAAGTTTGGAGCCTTTTTCCTTGGGTATGTCCAGTGAATCCGTTCCGTCAAGGGCAGAATTAACAAAATTGAAAGTGGTAGCACTGAGGCCTGTTAAGGTAGGGGTGTCTAGGCGATCTACAATGGCAGATCGTCTTCGCAGAATGTCAAGCACATGGGCTACAAGTGGACCGCCGCGTAGGCGAGTAAGGGAGGGGGTTGAGAAACGTAGTTGTTGCTTGAAAGCTAGTGCACGCGAACAACCCGAGACCAAAGATGCGTCAAGCCAGTCCGGTACGGCGTGGCCTGGCTAACATACGTACTCAGAAAGTTTGCAAAACCTAAGCGTAAGTGCATCTGCAGGTCGGGTTCAACATTATTCGGAAATCTAAAAAAAAGTTTGTTAGACCCTAAAGATACTCTTTCTTTCAGTACAAAAATGAGTGCAAAAAAGAATGCTTTGTGCATTTTCTCCTGTGAAATATACTCGGATTTGCAAGATAATCGTGAATCAATGGAAAATCTTCACACTACCCAAGTAGTTATTTTCTACGGTGTGTGCTTTTTGCAAGCGGCCGACAGAAAGCTCATTCAGAAGCCGGCATCGTGGCGGACTGAAATACATGTGATAACCTGCAAAGGTCCATCCAGGAGTCCCAGATCTGGAAAGAACGTCCATACTCTTCCTATCAGCTAGGCCAGATCGATTAATTGCGTTTCCATGTGGCTGAATAATTCCGGCCGTAGTCACTAGAGCGTTTGCTGCTGCCCAATTGATAGAGCGTTAGAAACGCAAGTTCCCGGTTCAAACCGGAGACTGTTCTTGCCCGAACTTGGCATATGTTTGGCACAAAGAAGCCAGTACTGGCATTTCCGGTCTTATGTTTGTACCTATGTGAAAGATCATAGGTCCGGACGCGAGCACTTTCATAGAACTGACACGCTTCTTTACCTCTCTTAGATGCCTCCTCTCCTCCCAGCGCCGACCTGCTTATCACGATGAAGGGTAAATTCGCTATTCAAAACCGACCAACACCGGCGGGAGGTCTCTTCAGCCTTTGTCTGCGCACCCCCGAGGTGTCGGGCGCTCTCCTCTTCGCCACCAGTTTCCTTC
This sequence comes from Spirometra erinaceieuropaei, assembly GCA_902702965.1. Classification (NCBI taxonomy): domain Eukaryota; kingdom Metazoa; phylum Platyhelminthes; class Cestoda; order Diphyllobothriidea; family Diphyllobothriidae; genus Spirometra; species Spirometra erinaceieuropaei. The sequence goes on along the minus strand of CACRXP010000047.1, from coordinate 881,161 downwards.
CCATCTTTGAGCGGCGCTCCTTCTCGGTGGTGAGCCAGCCTCGCGCAAAGGACAGGTCGGGTGCTGCGCTGCGAGAAGTGCCCTTTCTGTCGCTGCGCTACGAAACTGCACGCCAATCTTCCGGCCAATCACGTACGTGTAGTCTTCCCGTTGCTCTGATGAGTGTTTTGCTGCCTTCGCTGCACCAGTTGCCTTCGAACTCATGCACTTGCGGGTTCTTTTGGATGGAAGTGGAGCAAAACAACGTCGAACTGGTTTTCAAGGCGCCTAGATAGCCAATCTTTGAATAGGATTGCGACGTTCGGACACAAGAGTGGGGACCCCCATCCCTCCCCGTGATACTGATTGCCCTCCCCTTTCTTCCAGGGAGATTGAGGTTAGGGTTAGAGGTAAGACTTGGATCATGGTTAGGACACGAGAATAGGCACCCCATCCTGCCACGGTAGGGGGAGCTCTCATTCCCGCATCTTACCGTATTCTGTGCAAGGCGCTAGACTGGCATAGTGAAACAAACATTTCCTAAAGTTGGCATTGTACGAAAGAAGACGATGTTGCCTGTGTACTTCCATTTTTATGGCGCCTTCGAATGCAGGTTCTTCAGTACGGGTGAAAGTATAATCAAAAAAGAGTATTCTAGAAAATGGGATGAATATATCAAGCATTTTGGGGAGAAGCCTCTGGTTTGTTTCCTGTATCTCTTCGTGACACTGCCAAGACGCACGTGTACTTCAGTACGCTCGCCAGGTAAAACAAATTCTGACCTGATGTCCTGCCATATCCGCCGTATTTCTGAAGCCTTAGGCCAAAAGATTATCCGCTTTTTGAGTACGCTGTTCGATGTAAGACATTTCGTTTTTAGCAGTTACGTGGTATTCACGTCCACTGATCAATATCCTACGCATTGGTAACCCTTAAATACGCAGCGAGGCTTTGGTTAAATAAATCCTTAAGACTGTTACCTTACACTGCCGGGGGATTAGAATCACTCAACTTTAAAGACGTCATTAATATGCTAAAATGAAAGGCCTAGGCGGTTCTACTTATCAACTGTCACAGTCCGGTAGGGTATCCTCTTTTAAATACACTGGATAAGATTGAAGATTGGTGGAGAAATGTGGAAAAGAAATATTGTGCGTGCTTTTCTGTCAGAAAGTTCCCTCTTCGGTGAGGTCAGTAAGCCTGCCGGCAACGTTCAGGTTTCCTTTCTGTGAAATATTCAGGGTCGTTCTGCAATGAGGTGCATAGCACGCCGAATTCGCCCTCAATTTGCCAAATTAATGAGGCATTTAACAGTAAACAATGGCAGAACACAAACCCTGTCACAAGGCCGTTTGTCGGTTTTTTGCGGTCAAAAAGTTCCTTTGCCAGCGATTTGTTTGTGTTACCTTAAGGGGAAGAAAATCCAAAAAAGCTGCCATGAGAGTCGTTGTTAGGACATGAATGGCGGTTTCCGACTTAATAACAGTCATTGGCGAGTGACTATTTCGGGGTGCGATGTCGCCTTACTGGGCGGATATCACGAAGGCCTTCCTACGCCACGAAATTGCCAAAAACACGCACTCGCAGACATTGCCTCGCGAGACGTGCTTTAATGCTCATTTGGTTCCTTCGTTTACCGCAGCGACGAAATGCATGGTGAATGTGCTAATGCTAGTCACTGTTTGCCACTATCTTGGCTTTCACTTTTGTTGACTGTTTGCATAAATCATACAGCAGCCGCTCGATTTTGGCTGAATCCTCGTAACGGTTTATCCTAGTTTCCAAAATATGAAGTCCCCGGCACATGGGACTGTTGTGCACCTATCCGCCCTAATTGCAGGTCTGCTGCCCGCACAGGCGGTCACGGGTCGACTAACAATCAATAATCAATAACTTATTAACGAGCGGGGGAACACTGGAATGGCAATGTCTGGCTTATTTGCCATCATCGGCCAGCAGAAAACCAACCCCCCCCCCCCCCCCCCC
>CACRXP010000047.1:866713-879142 GCA_902702965.1 Spirometra erinaceieuropaei | reverse complement strand
TCAGTGCCCTGCGCTGGACTGGAATCGCGCCGCTGCCAAAGCTGAAATAGCGTAAGTCTGGCTGTTAATTTTATGCAGGAAGAACATGCTAGACTGTGCACAGAGGTCTGAGTGCTTGTATATAGTGTATTTTAGGGTAACAGGCAATGCACTTGATGACCCCATTGAAAACGATACATACAATATAAGTTTTAAATGCACATCTTACTAAAATTTTGCCAGTACCATATTTGGAAGAGAGAGTGGCGAGTGAACGTTCCTTTCGGTAAATTCTCATCAGGCCAATACAGTTACATAGGGTGGGGTACAGTGAGTGAAACAAAAAATCGATAAAAGTTAGGTTTTAAATTACAGGCTCGGCAAGAGCGGAAGGGCGCCGAAAGTTGTATGTGGTTAGTCAACCTTTGACCACGGTAAGCGCGGAGCCTGAACAAGGTTCTTTTGGGCGCATAGGGTCGGTTTTCGTAACCTTATGGCGGCCGCTTCTGCTGTTGCTAACAGGCGCTGGCCCAGTAGCTTAGGGTAGCTCGAGGGGACCTTGTAAATCACACGAAATGCTTCGGTGGGGTCCACACGATGCTCTGAGTCCACTGCATGCGCAAGGATGGCGCTGTCTATTCTCCTAGTTTCACCCTTTGCCAGCCATGCGGGAAGGTGCTCTCGTATTCTTTTGGAAAGGCGCCGACTCGTACGACCAATATAACCTGCTCCACAGGAGCAAGTGAATGAGTAGATGCACATTGAGGCGGTCTGAGGTGGCAGCCTATCCTTGCCTTCTCCGCGTAGAACAGGGTTAGTGGAGAATGATATGCGAACCCTTGCTGCTGGGAAGTTTCCCGAGACAGCTTGGTCAAGGCGTCTTCTTAGAAGTTCACCTGCAACGTCTCCTTGGAAGGGGACTTTGAGGAACAACTTTTTCTTTTCGGCGGTTAGTGTGGTGGGTTTTGCAGGTCGTTCGGCAAGGTTCTTTGCAATGAACCTGTCAGGGTACCCATTTTCGCGAAGCAAGTCCTGGATTTTTCTAAGTTCCTCCTCGATACCGTCTGTTGAACAAATTTTTCTAGCCCTTTGTGCCGAACACCTGACTAGATTCCGTTTTTGTTGGAGAGGTACGAAACTAGCGAAGTTCGTGTATTGTCCAGACCAGGTTTTCTTCCGATAGACACTCCTTCGGATGCTACCGTCAGATCTCCTGTTTAGAAGGACATCTAAGAAAGGAAGCGAACCAGCCGACTCCATCTCCAACGTGAATTTGATCGACGGATGTGCCTGATTTGCAGCATTTAGGAGGGCGGCGACGTCGGTATCTGTGGTTACAATCGCAAAAATGTCATCAACGTAGCGACCATAATGTTTAAGCTTTTTGATCTGATCGCTTAGTTGAAATCTCTCCAGCTTGCCCATGAAGACGTCGGCTAAGAGAGGTCCAAGAGGCGAGCCCATGGCAACGCCGTCTATTTGTCTATAGAGTTGGTTGTCAAAAAGGAACTGCACATTTAATGTGCATCTAAGTAATAGTTCCTTGAGTGTTTTTGTCGGCAGTCCTATTTCTTGATGACTGGCAGATAGAAAATCACAGATGTAGTCAACTGTCTCGGTGACTGGGACGTTTGTAAAAAGTGATGCGACGTCTAGTGAGAACATCATCATGCCGTCAAGGTTGAGGTCTTTAATGTCGTCAATGAATTGAAAGGTATCTCGATAGCTGCGTGGTGCCAGCTGATGATGTATGGGCTTGAGCTTCTCTGCTAACCACTTAGCTATCGCATGATACGGAGAGTTCCGCATATCTAAAATCGGGCGAACCGGTAGGCCTTCCTTTTGGATCTTAGGTAGGCCATATAATCGGGGAATATGTGTCCCGACTGGCCGGAGGTGTTCGAAGTCATGGTCACTTATGTGACCTCCTGTGTGGAGCCTTCTTAAACAGTCAGTCAATTTCGCCTCTGCGTCATCCGTGCAATCCTTCTCTTTATCTGTCTTTCTGAATTTCTTCTGGTCAGATAATATGGACTCTATCTTCGCTACGTAGTCCGATCTGTTCATTATGACGACGCCTGTTCCCTTGTCAGGTCTAGTTACCAAGATCTCTTTGTTCCCTCGAAGTTCTTTTAATTTTTCCACGTGTGCTTTTGTCAGTAATCCTCGACTTTTTGGCCCTTTGTTTAGGTATTGGTAGCTGCAATTCACTAGTGTGGATTTGAAGTGTTGGATACTGTCTGTGGAAACGGGCAATAGATCGAATGTTTGGTTCCAGAGGTTCTCGAACAGCGTTTCCAATTCTAACTGATTAACTTTTCGACGAGGTATGCAAAATTTCGGACCAAGGGATAATGCTTCAAGTGATGTTTTATCACTTTCCAAAAGAATACGAGAGCACCTTCCCGCATGGCTGGCAAAGGGTGAAACTAGGAGAATAGACAGCGCCATCCTTGCGCATGCATGTATTGGCATGTATTGGCCTGATGAGAATTTACCGAAAGGAACGTTCACTCGCCACTCTCTCTTCCGAATATAGTGATGGGGATTTTCACACATTTAAAACAGTACCATATTTGTTTACGGAAAAGGTTTTTACAGTGCGGGACTGCGAAGGGTGCGGCAGGCGGTCTTTTCAATGTACATATGAAATTTTAAGTGCAATTACATACAGTCAGCATTAAGTGCAGTCATTTGCGTAGTTTGAGAGGGAAAATTTCATTAAACGTCAGGGATGTTTTACATAGGGATTAAATCAAGAAATGAAATTTATGGCTGGCCGCTTGCAGATGGCCTAGCCATAGCGGTCTGATACAGCATTAAGGTGATCTTTTTCTAAAAAAGCGCATCTGATCAAAGTGAGCTTGTTTCCATGTCACCAAATGCTGGCATTTTACTTTCATCGACAGTCCCATCTTGACCATTCTTTCGTCTTATACTGCCCGGGGAAGCATGTGAATTGTAGCAAAGTGCCAAAACTACACACGCATCTAAAATGGTAGAATACCCGGGTTGATCACGATTTTCACACTTTTTTTGCTTGATCGGGAGTTGTATAGAATTCCATTTTTTAAATGTTAGTATAACCGAAAAAGACAGATAAGATTGGGATGCCATTCTTCACTTATTTTTCGATAGTAGCCAAGCAATACCCCAGATCATATGTGTATTAGATTCGTAGCTGGGGCTCTAACGCCGTTGGTCATAAAGTCGATGTTTTATCATTGAGCCGGGATTTTGTGCCATGCGGCCCGCCAGTGAGATCGATTTGTCGTCGCAGTGCCGTCCCGGGAAAAAAAGTGGTCTGCCCTTATTTAGTTCTGCCGTCAAAAAAGATCGATGTACTTTACACCAATGTAAACTCATTTTCCCTATCGCATCTGCGAGAGCCTCAAGCCATGACTCAGTGATCGAGCCTTGCCACTTAGGCCATCTGATCCCGGTTAGAAAGTTGGGTCCTCCCGACATGTGGTCGTGGTATGTTTGGTTATTGAAGGCGAGAGGGAGCCAAGACTGGACTGTTTTAGCTTCTTTTGCCTTTTCTGGTAATAATCATGAGGTGTTGATTACTCATCTGAAAGGGCCTGGAAGCTCCAAGACAAACCTCAATGTCCATACAAAAATTGCATGATTCACAATACTGTCGGCACGGGCTCCTAGCTGAAAGTCCAAATGCGCGTGTTTCACCGATTTTATACCGCCGTATGACGCAGATACTCCGCTGGAACTGTGGGATTTCGGCCAAAACATTCTCTTCTGCTTTCAGATCGTGTCTGATAGCGTTTGTCCCGAGGGATATACTCTAAGTTCGCTAATTTCTTTCAGAGGAGATTAAAAAAAGCTATACATTGCGCGCCCATATTCATCCTGGTGAACACCACTTCCAGGAAAAAAACCCTCTCAAGTGAAACACTTGACCGTCTGCTTCCTACAGCCCCTTTTTCAACATGCTCAGTTCTGGCCATAGTCGGATGTTTGGAGGCGTCTCGGGTTAGTAATCTGTCTGCTGTCTTAGTGCCTCATCGTTTTTCGAAGGTCGCCACAGGTGCTTCCGGGATTCGGCGAATCCACACCTTCAGCCCGGTCGTGTTAAGAACACAATGGGCTGTTCGCAACTTGTCTCACAGCAGCCGTTTTTCACCAGTAAGAGCTAAAAACATTTTCGAAGGTCGTTTTTGCCGTCTAATTTATTGTTGCACCGTCTCCACTACGTCGTCTCCTCGGTAATGCGCACGCTCTTAACTTGTAGAAAAGCCAGTGTCTGGGTCCTGCCCGTCCTCCGACCGCTCAGCCTCACCCTCTCCTTCGCGGCCCCCATCTGTGACAGTACGCTCTACCTGGGGAGGGTGAGTTCTGTTCATTCATCTAGCGTCTTCTGGCGTCTTCTGGACTCTGTACAATTTGAAGTAGCTCATTTAAATGTTCTCAAGTGGACTGGGGGGTAGTGGTTTTACCCTCTATTTAACCTCTGTTATGATTCGCCCTGGCACTTGAAAGCACGTGGGCGCGTATGCGTACCCGACTCTTGTCCCCAATACCAACGCGGCAGAGAAGGAGAACGCGACTGGCCACGAAAATGTGTATTAGAAAATTGCTAGTCAATATTAACTGGAAGTAACGCATATTTATAACGCCCTACCGTGGTTCGCCGGCATGCGGCCCAATGCTCTTCGGCAAGAACATTCGATACCAGCCGGTCGATAATCCGAGTACGCAGATCGATCAGGCTTGAGGGGAGCAGCCAATGGAGAGGCGCCACGATTAAGATGACAGTGCTTTAGAGAAAACGCACGTGGCCACCAGTGATTGGCTGGCTCTTGTTTTTGGAAGTGTAGGCACGCCCATCACCTCCCCCCTTAAAGTAGGTCAGCACCGCTTTTGGCATGGATTGACCTGCATCGGTCGTGTTGATCGGCAGAGTTGCCCAAATACGTCCTACGAACGTCCAGCGAACGTTGACCACGACGAAGTTTGCCAGTCTGAGGTGACCGGCTCGTGCGGCGAAATGATGCATGAGAAAGAGAGAGATCGACACTGCGGAATTCATTCCCACGGAACTCCAGCGCATTCCTCACTTTAGACAATCTGACGCGCTTTGAAGCTATCACGACCCGCTAAAAGTCGTTGTTTGGTAATCTTCCAACTGAGGGGATGACTCGGTCCCCTTCTAATGACGATTAGTCTGACTGCGCAGATCCGGTCATGTGCAAAATTCATAGACGGGCTGTTCCGTCTCTTCAGCCACTGCGTCCGACTCCGCTTCCGATCCTCTTCGATATTCTGTCTTGCTACAGGGTTCATGTGGGTGAGGGAGGAGGGTGTGCGGTGAATGCTGTTCAAGTTTGCTACTACTACACACTAAATCACGAATAAGTCATCGTCCCTACGCCTACCTAGCTGTGGTACACACGGTAGGCGTCGTCGTCGTCTGCGGCGGTTGGACTGACGATAGTGAAATTTATTTTCAAATCACCACTGTTCCACCTCCCCCCCCAGATTGTGGGCACTGTTTTGTTTGACAGGAGACAGCAAACAAAATGTGCTATCACCAAGAGGCACCACAGTATCCACAGTAGTGCTGTCTGGGACCTGGTTTACTGATATCTTATAAAATGCGACCTTGACACGCCAATAAATAAGTGTTATTTGTTGCCGTTGCCGGGCTGGCTGGCTGGCTGGATACCCGCCCTTTGTTCGGATTAGCTTCTAGGTAGTCCAGTTGGTAGCAATCTTCCGAAGCTGTGAATGATTATGCAGGTCCAGTTCGGAGTCCGGCAGTCGTTACGGTAAATGCGCACCCATGTCAGCATTGGGGTGTGGTGGCACGTCTGATTGTGAATGTTCGCTGGGCCAGCCCCCGGCGTCCTCTCCTACCTCCGGTCTTCTTGACTGTGTCATGACACTGGGCCCAGCCGGGTGAGGACGGAGAGTGTGCGGTAGATGCAGCGCAGGTTTACTACTTATTCACGCGCAATTTGCCGCCGCTGCTGTCCTCACCCTGCTGTGTGGCACACTGTGGACATCTTCGGCAGTGACGGTCGAATTGTCAGGTCATTGGACTCTTTCTTCATATAATTATTATAGCTCCTAACCATCACTATTGTTTACCCATGCAGAAAAAGATATTTCCTTTCTGTTTTTGTCTGTTTCCTCAGAGGCCTCCTTGTGTGTACTAGGCTAGTTTCCCCTTCGCCGTTCTACAAATTAGGGTTACTTTTCTAGCGGTTAAATCAGTTTTACTTCTTAGCCTGTTCTGTAAAACTATCATTGTCTGCTCAACATGCACTATTTGCCTCCTAGCCCCGAGTCGTGGCGGGTTGCGGTCTAGAAATGAACTTGGATTCGGACTTTGTTTGCACCCTGTATGTCCCTCTGATTGGCCAATGCCTAGCCGGCCTCACGGACCTGGTGGCGAACCGAGCTGTCTCAACTCCTGGGCCGGCACCGCCGCCGCAGCCAAGAACCCTCGTCGAAGCAACCCCCACACGCCTGCTCCTAACCGGTGGCCTAGTGCGCTTCGTCGCCTGGACTGAGTTAGCCAATTCAGCCTCTTCGCCCGCGGTCTGCCTCCTTGTAGCGGACTTTATCCAGCCTCACTTACTCTGGCGCCGGAACACGCCCTGGCTGGACAGTGCACAGGCGGCGGCCCTGGAATTCGGCCTCAACAATCTACAGGTGTGTCACTTGTGGAGGTGCCTTTAAGATGTTGCTTGTCTTCTACTTCCTGTGTGACCTTTTTGAACAACCAATTGGCTGGCCGCTGCATAGCCCCAGCTGGTTTCAGCTCTGCAAGATGCACGCTCAACCGACTTCCATCCACCCTCTGCTGGTAAAGTGTTCACAGCGTGAGTCTTATTTTAGTGTGATATTTCGAGCGATGCTCGCAAAAAAGGCAGAAATGTCACCGACTGTCCCGGCAGCCGTCCAGGTCTCATGTGAGACTTCCAACTAGGACCTGCTGTGGAAACTGGAGCCCCAGCCGGGGGAGAATCAAGACGGCGACACTGTAAACTGGCCACGCCAATGGCCAGTAGGGTTCCTCAACCGTAACCTTTTGTCAAGACCCTCCTCCCCCCCGTCACAGGTTGATTGACAGTCTCGGACAGTTGTAAGAGAGCGTGAAGGCGGCATGGGGAATTCAACCTCCACGATACATTAACGCATTCCTCATGAAAACAAAGCTGAAACTTTTATGTCTACCAAGATGGACAAAGGGCAAGGACGCAGTATGCGACCCCACTCAAGGAACAAAAACCAGGTCATCGTGTAAAACGGGTTTTATGAATGGAGCTAAGCAGCGGAAAGGAGGGCGAGGCCGTAGGTAAATAATTGGATAAACGTTGAGATGACACATTGCGCCCTCGCGCTGAATTTTTCTACAGCTGATTGCAAAAGTTGAGCATTTTTCGCAGTTCTAGTTTTTTTTCTACGAAAGAAGTAGATTTCATTTTATCTAATTACCTGAGCGCGGAAGCCTCAATTATAAAAAAAGGCGAGGGGGCGATATGCCTCGGATCGCGCATACACGAACATAAGCTGGCTGTGCGACGAGGCGACGCATTATCACAAGTGGCAGCCCACGCCTACGGAATGGGTTACGAGTTTGACCTCGCGGCCACCAAAATAGTCGCCCACGCCGGAAGCAAAACAGGTCGAGAATTAATTGAAGTCTGAGCCTCGGATGAGAACTCAGTCAATCGATTTATCGATCTGGCGCCGGTGTGCAGAGCCCTGCGTAGTTACCTCCGGTCTTGCGCCGTCGGTCGATGATTGGCCTACATGCCCTATAACTGCCGCCTGTTCTGTTGCTGCTACTACCTCTGACGATGGACTCCTTTACGAGTCTGAAAGCTCAGGACAATAAGCAAAGTCTTCCGGTGCTCGACCACTCTTCTTCCTCACTTATGCATACACCTGGAACTCGAAATTTCGCCTTCATACACTTTTAAATACTGCTGTCTCTCCATGAAGCGTTTCGAGACCTGTGTACAAATATTTTATTTTACCAACGCCGGCTGCTCTCTAATGGTTCACGGACCCACATAAATGGCTACCCTTCGCACTTCAGTTGTTCCATTATCTTAATGAAGGATGGTTTCCCATCTCTCTTAAATGAGAAGGTAAACTCCATAATCCCACTAACACGCTAGTTCAGGGTTCCAGGGGTATACCGGACGGGGATGAGTGAAATCGTGCTTGCTGGCTGGCAGCGTTCGCCATGACGTGTTATCACTGCGACTCGCCAGATTGGTGTCTACCCACGCCTGATAGTATGAATGCCCGCATGGTCACTGACTGCCTATTAGTCGAACCTCGAGCCCACTTACCCTTTGCATAACCTTCATTCTTATACTTGGTGCCGCTGTTGTGGCCAGCCTTCATTTCGTCGCGGATCGTAATTCATCAAGTCCATTGGTCTGCACAGCGGATCTGGCGAGTCTGGTTCACTCACATTTACTGCACTGAGAATAGGCTATCTAAGGTCCGGGAACCAGTCTCGTGTCCTGATACACTGTCGGGCCAGGTTTTGACATCCAGTGAGGGACAGCGATACTGAACTGGTAGGGTGGGCGACGAAGAACGCATCCGGACGACCTTGGACGTCTTTCGTGGATGGCTTATGTCGTCCACATGATTTCGTCGCAATAAACCCGGACCGTACTCTTCGATGCGCAGGGTCAAAGGTAATCAGTTTTCACCCGTCGTCCGCGTCCATATTAATACCCATTCTGAGGCGCCTCTTCTCTTTTTTGATAATCAGCAACTGTGTCTCCGTTTTCCTTTTCTCCGAAGCTATACTCGCGTGTGGTTGAACATGACTGGTGCAGCCAGCGTTGGCGACACAGTGTCCGTTGGCAGATCACCCAACCGGCATCTACTCGTGTCACTCCGCCATTCTGCCTTCCGAGGTCCCTCCCCCTGCCTCTGGTTGCGTCTCCCCTGCAGGCTGCAGGTGCACTATTTGACCAGAAACCGCCCCTGCACGAGCGGGCTTTTATATCCAGCTCCGCGTCCTCCTCCTCCACCGTCGATGGGGGCCTTTTGCGAGTGCGTTTACTTCGGTCGCATCAACCGGCTGTCCACGTCACTACGCAACTCACGCGCTGTCCGGTAGGCACTTGGAGTTCATATTCTTTAGATTGTGTTTGCCGAGGCCTAAGGCTATGTCAGAAGGCAGTCTGAATAACTCGGATGTCTTTTGTAATTCTATAGTAGTAAGCAGTAGGATCGACGAAACACGATGGAGTTAACAAGGCGGGTTATAAAACCGGAAGGTGGACATGCATTTGAGGTGACTTAACTAGTAGGCTCGCAAATGACGCTAGCACTTGCTGGTCGGATTTAGCAGCGAACCTGAGCAATGTACAGTGAATAGAGAACAACGCGTATGCTAGTAGAGGTGCAGAAGCGAGTTCCAGGAAGCAGTCGCAAAGAAGGAGACACGATCTCTGGAACAAGAGTTTTAGTAACCTGACGTTTGGAATTCTCACTCGAATCCACCATCAGAGACAGAGTCAGATAAGGGCAGTAAGTGGCCGGTAAGGTATGTTTATGTAGCCCCATCTGATGGATACAATACTGTGGGGCCTGGGATTATGTGTTAGTGTTAGGGGTTGGGAGTCCGGCTCAGGGGTGAGGGGTTGGGGCGACCATTTCGTAACCACTCAAAATACAACCGCGCATAACCAATAGCCTTTTTTGCACGCAACCACTTGACCACGTCGCATGCACGTTCCGCTGCCCCACCTGTGAAAACCCCTTATTGCCATCGGTCCCGTATTCCAGGTGGCTGGGGTTTGTTTACTTCAGGTGGGGCTACAGATAAGGTATAGTTACTAATAAGTAGCTAGTAGCAAAATAAAATAGGAGAGAATATTGACGCGCAGAATGTCACGCTGGACTTCTTGTTCAGTGTGATTTAAAAATAATACTTTTTGACAGGCTTGATCATGCCTCATTCGACCTTCGGTCTTTAATCCATACCCAGATCAGTCCGAATGCTCCCAGAGTTTGCATTCACTACAAGAACTGACTACATTGGCACATGTCGTTTGTTTCCAGATCTCGGATTGACTCTAGGGCTGTGCACAAAATATTCAACGAGCTTTTTGGACATTTCGCATGCTCTGCATGCGGGAACAGGTGCGCCTCCAGAGTCCGTATTGTTCGGCCGTCGCTACCAACGATTTCCACCGTAGTAGTAGTAGTAGTAGTAGTAGTAGTAGTAGTAGTAGTAGTAGTAGTAGTAGTAGTAGTAGTAGTAGTAGTAGCGGCAGTAGTAGTAGTAGTAGTAGCAGCAGCAGCACGGTCGAGCCCGCACCTTGACGCTCAACTCCACACCCCCATGTCCACGCAGCAGATGACTGGAATTTTAACCAAGAACAACAATGGGGGGGCGGCAGAGTCCCAATGTGCGCGACGTCAGCCGACAACTGGGTCTGCCATCGCACCCCCCCCGCCCCCCAAATGTTCGTGTCTGTTGTGGTGCACATTCAGATAACGCCTGCCAGGATCCGACGTGGCCTACGTGTTGGTCCAGCGCCTCTACCACGTGGCCTGCTTAGGAGGCCACCTTGAGTCCGCACAAGTATGTAGAACAGCCAACGTGCATTCTATGTCCGGATTTGGTGCAATTTTGTACAACGGCAACTACCTTTGTTTTGTTTGCGATATGCTCTGCAAATTCAGCCCTTCTCGGATAAAACGACAAAAGTTGCCCCTTGTACTTTATTTATCGGGGACTGTCTCCTTTAATTGTGCTTATGTTTAGGTCTTCTCACAGGAATCTCCTCGTGACATATTACATGGGAGCTTATTAGTATTTCCGAGGGATTCGTTCCCGTCGCACTTCCTCCACCCTGTCTTCTCTCATTACATAGACTATTGCGGCCGCCTTCAAGCTCGACGCCTGCGTACAACGTGACCTGCTTATCACTTTCACCCCAACATCAGTTGGTGCCCTTACGTCTCTGATCGACAGCTTTGTCATCAATATGCCTGCGTTGCCATCCCACAAGGAGACAAAAAACCCGACCACGGACATTCAGAAGACTGCTTCTTTTCATCAAGGGCCCTCGACACCGGTGGACTCCTGTTCCGTGAAAACAACTCGTATCAAGGTAGGTGTTTTTTCAGACTCCCTTCCTCAACATATTTCGGCTCTTACCCCCTCCCCCCTTTTCATGTAGTTGTTGCTGGTGGGAGATGACGCTGGCTGTGCACTTAGCCTATCCGCTGAAAGCTTCTGCCTTGACGGCGCCTTCGATGGTAGCGCACATTGGAGTAGAGCATCGCACACTGCCACCCTGAAGTGGCTCGACATCTCTTGGGACAGACCATCATCGCCACCATCACCAAACTCAGCCTTCAGATTCCTTTCGAGCCCCTCCAGTGTTCACTGTGTCCTGTCTACCTCCTCAGAGCCTGCCTGCAGTAGCACTTCAAGGCTTCTCAAAGTCCATCTGTCTCCCGGACCGCGGCTGATGTTTCCTGTTGGCGGCACGGTGTCGCAGGACCTTCAAGCCCTCCTGCGTGCCTATGCTGAGCCCACCATCCCGGGACCGCGACGACCGCCGGCCAGAAAACTGAGTGCTGGCAGGTCAACACCGAAGGCGCAGGTCTTCTATGACGACCTGCGCACTAACCCGCTTTTTCAATTCTCTGCGGTGGCAGAGTCCGCCTCCTCGGACCGTCTGCCGTTGCCCTATGAGGTCGTCTTTTGTACCCTGACTGAACCGCGGGAGTGTATCGCGATGGTCTGGGCCTATCCTCTTCCACGACAGCCGGTGCGTTTGCAACTCTCTCCAATTCCCATCGCCTGCCGAGACGAGGCTCTGCTGGATACCTCCGATATTGAAGTGAGTCCGCACATGTTGGGAAAATGTCACAGCCTACGCCGCAGGATGGGCTAATTTTAGTACTTTCTTTCACCCCCCCACAGCTTTCATGTGAACTGCAGTACTTGGATGAGGACTCTGGGGACTTTCTGACCTACAGAGAGTTTTCAATTTGCGAGTCGAGGGCCACTGAAGTGCCCCTTCCAGGACTGGCAGCCGTTTCCCACGAGTCCTGCCCGAGCGATCTTTTGTCATCGCAACAGCAACTGCAGCATCAAGGTGCACTCGAGGTCACCGCCATGGCGACGCCGGAGGGCAATTTCTGCTGGGGTGGCGGTCTTGACCGACGAACGATGGATGGTCTGACCGAGTTCAGGAAGCGAATGGACACGGACTGGAGTTCAGGATGCTCGGGTAGAGCTGAGGGGGGACACTCGCCGAAATACCTTTCTACTGGCCATACTGTCGCAATCGAATCGACGACACCGAAATCAGCACGTGTTTGGCGAGTGTTGGTCAACTGTTTCGGTCGCAGGGTATCAAAGCAGTGAGTAGTTTGTTCACGCATGTCTTATTAAAGGTTCTATATTGTGTGAAAACATACGTATTATAT
>CACRXP010000047.1:849226-863484 GCA_902702965.1 Spirometra erinaceieuropaei | reverse complement strand
CGCCTCTGAAACCTGTCGTCTGGAGTTCTCAAATGAGCTCCTCTTTGCTCTTGGCTGGCTAACGAATCGCCTGAAAGAGTTTCAAAAGTCTACGGCCAATGACTGTCCCGGTTGGGTCATCAGAAACAATACGGATAAGGTAAACTGTCCAGGCTCTATGATAATTAGTTTTTTTTAACCTGCACTTGTCAGACGAATTTTCAAGCCTAGAAATACTCCTAGCTGATGCACTTATGAAAGAAAATTCAGTATTCTGGGGGAATTGGCTTATCCACTATGACTGAAATCGGCTTGCATTTATTGAATGAGTGAGACAACGCTGAGCCGCTCCTGGGTAGTCCTTTACGTCGAATCAGTTACAAGTCTGCTTTTTATTCTTACATAAGCCTGTCATAAATAGGCTCCCCGTCCCTTAATTCATAGAAATAATCGTGGAAAAGTGTAGTTTTAGTAGGTCTCGACGGCGCCTTTCGTGATGTCTTAGGTCCAATTGTATTCAATTCCTTTAAGCACACTCGTGAAGTATAAATCTAAACTCCAAATGACCTTGGAACCCTTATGATAAACGTCTGAGGACCCCCCGTTTGCTCGAAGACCACGACGCTGGGTTACTCCAATGTGGTTTAACATTCCGACGCGAGCTGATGAAGCTGAACGATTTATTGTTATTTTACGATGGGATCGAAAGGTTGCGGTGGACCGTCAGCATTTTGGATCTGATTGGCCACCTGTCGGGAACTGCTGCCACCGTCAATCGACGAATAAGCAGTTGCTGCATAGAAAGTGGGCACTGTGGCGGCCCAGTTAGCGTCATCTGACAGCATGTCTATTGTTGTTGTCCTTCGTCAAGCGCCATCGCTGAATACCTGCTTTGTCCACACATTAAACTGCCCGTTTTCTCTTCGTAATCTGCCTGGATCTTGAAGTCCGTAGAGAGCAATTAGTCTTTCATAATACCTCCCCCCCTCGTGGGACTTTTGCACGCCGCTACCAAATTATCATTAGCTTCACAAAGTCCTTCGCTCATCCGACATAAAATCTGTGCTCATCACCTTGACAACAGTTAAACCTTTGCCAAGTTGCCATACTTGTGACTGAGTGAGTTATGCCTGCCCGCGGAGACCTCCGATATCCTCTGTTTGTCTTTCGACGACGGACCTCTGTTACCATATGATCCAGTCATGGTCTATGTTTCCTGCTTTTTTGTATATTATGGATGATGTATCAAGTTTCCTGCTGCACATATTTGAAATTTTTGCCACTGACTGCATTCTTGTGCGATCTTCTCTAATAGGAGATTGTCGTGGAGCAGTGTCTTCCTCGTCATAAGATGGGTCCACTTATTGACGAAACCTCATCGGCACAGACGGTTGTTTGTCTACAGTCTCTTCAGAATATCCATCGTCTCCACCTGACTCCGGGTGAATGCCATGTCTGGCGACCCTCTCATCTCTCGTTTCCCAGCGACCTTACAGGTCCAATGTCTCGCCAACAGATTTCCCTTCGAATCGGTCTAATCGATAGCTGGGGCTGTTCCAAGGTGAGCTGACCGACAGTGGTCGGTCAATACGTGAATGAGATCGAAACTACTTTAATATCTTATCTAACTCCGCCGAACATCGGACAGGTTTGCCACCAGAACATTTACAAACCTGATTGATGTTTTGGAAGTTGATCTACTACTAAGTGCAAGTGCTCTTTTTCTGTAGAGACTAAAATTAAACATCCACATTAACCTGTGTGTATCTATCAGCATAGGCGAAATAAAATTACCGACGGACATGAGGAAGGCTGGACTGGTCATTATTGGCCTATTAGCTGTCGTCAGCTAGCCATATCCTACCCCACGTTTTGCAACCCCTGTAGCTCGAACCCGCTACCTGTTGGTTAGAAGTCCAACGCCCTAACCACTGAGTCACGCCCTACCACAGGCCCGTTATTCTGTCAGCTGCTGCCGGGTTATTTATAGTGGTAGGGGTTACAAAACCCGGGGTTGGGTATGGCTGTCGAATGACAGCCAAAAAAAACCATAAATGACCATTCCAGTCTCCTCCGGGTCTTTGCCGGCAGTGTTATTCTGCTGTGCGGCTGCTGGTGGGTCTTTGGACTGACTTCCAAGCCTCACAGCGGGACTAGTGTGTGTAGTATCGCGGTCTGTGAGCGTGTTCTGCCACTATTGGTGGCGCGAACTCTTGCCTGTGCATAAAAACCGAAACCTAATGTATCACACATAGTCTATACTCCCTTCATCTGTCTGCTGCAAAGCCCCCACCTCCCCTGCTCTTCACGTTTTAGACTACCAGAACCTGTCATTGGAGTTATCCCCTGCATCTCGTCTGGCCGCCCGCCACACGTAAGGCATCCGCCCCGGTCGATGGTATCAGCGCCATGGTGGAGGTTGCCTGGCCGTCTGAGCCCGGCGGTCCCGCCAGCGCAGCGAGGGGCCTCCATCCCATGTCACAACTCTCTCTCCTGCTAATGCAATCGCCTGCGTCTGGACTGCCTGGAGAGGTTTGTCCCGTCTACCTGAACCACTTCTGTCCGGCCTCGCTCATTTGTCACACTTGAGTTAACTTTCCCCGATAAGGGTGGGGGAAGGCGTTGGGATGATTTTCAGCTCACTCTGGCTCCACGCGGCTTGCAGTCTACTGATTCTCGCAATAGCTTCTACACTACTGCGGTTGTGAAGATGTTGTTCAAAGGACCAGTTATGCTGCTGCTGCTGCAGAGCTAAGACTGGGAGGTTATTGTCAGGGTTGAGGTTTGGGGTTAAGGTTTGGACACCAGAATTTAGCGCGGGGTCACCCGTAGTACGTGGGGGGGAGTCAATATTCCTTTTCCGAGCTGGTCGTCGGCAATCTCAGTAGGCTCACCCTAGTCTCTTGTCCCGTGCGGGAGTCAACACACGGTGACTGTGGAGGAACGGTGACACGAAAATCACGCGTTGGTGTCACATATAGTGCTTTCTCACACGCAACTAGAAGGCCCAGCCGATCTGGCGGCTGATCAGTCAACGCAGGAGTACAAATTCGACAGCATAAAAGTCAATCTTCATAGAATCCAGTGTATGGCATAAATTAAGAGAATGGACGACGTGATGCTTTCTTGCCTGCACACCTTTTCTCCCCCTTCCCTCCCCCACACTCCATTATCTGCCACCAGGGCTCACGATGAACGGAATTGAAGTCTTCAGCGGAGTCACTAGATAGGCAGTCGTCAGATGCGGACAGGCATGACATTTCCGGTGCATCGCCTCCTACCCTTAGTCTGCTTTCTTTTCTGCGAGAGCTTTCATGTGCATTGTGTGTGCGCTCTCTTATTGCACTGACGGACACCTGCTACCCTCTTCCCTTGTCTTTCACCTGCCTCTAGTTGGTGATCCAGGCCGGTCTGCTGCTGCACAATCTCCTACCGCACAGCCTTCACTTCCGTCTGGGTTGGAGGGCGCAACGCGGAGGCTTCAGTAACGAGGGTGTCATACTGCCTCGTTCACGTCTTGCCATCTACCTACCCACCACCGTGCCTCCACAGCCGCTCAACAGTGCGGAACAATCCACTCGGATGAAATTTATCATCTCCCTGTCGGCCTCTGAGGGTTGGACCCCCTTTAGCCTTGCCATTCCCACAGCCCCGACCAGTTCTGACTCGCCCGAGGACGCAGCGCGCTTTGTAAAACGCAGACTGATTCAGGTGTGGTGGGTGGTTGTTCTGCTGTCAATTTGCGATTATTTTTTGTCAGTTTAATGCCGTATCAATAGCTTTAAGATGGAAGAGGTTAAAATAGGCCATCGTGTCTCCTATCATGTGGTTGAATATCGCGGAACACTGGTGTTACTTGGGTTAGGCAGAAGTGGGCATTCGTCCTTGACACCGCGTTTTAAAGTCCCTTCCTCCCGCCCCCCCCCCCCTCTCTCTCTCTCTCTCTCTCTCTCTCTCTCTCTCTCTCTCTATACTGATTTGTTTGGTCTCAGCAACAGCAATTTTGGGTAAGGATCTAGTGAAGACCCCAAGTATGTATGGCGTACAAAGAACGCCTACTATACGTGTTCAAGGATGTCGTGTTTTATTCGGTACTCTCCTGGACGTGTTCGTTCATCGTAGGCTCTTGCATATCTGCTTGTTTCAGCCGTGCTAACACGGTCCTCTTATTGTCATGGGTAATCCAGGCTGGATTTGGGAATTTTTTCTGTTCGACTAGTCTACAAGTAAAAAAAGTAAGTTGGAAGCATGCCTTGAGTCTGTTTATACACACTGATGTCTGGTGAAAAGATCCCTTGTCCGCCTGCGCAGGTCCAGGTTATGTAAGGCCACTACCTTCAAATTTGACATGAGTAACTGGAAGATCCAGCTGTCTGGGCTATGTCCTTAAATACTGCGATTTTTTCGACGACCAACTGCCCCTTTTTATCGGTTGTTACTGTGTCCCGGCGGGCGCAGGGCTTTTTTTGCGGTTGCAGTCACTTGGTGTCCAACCACGGAAAAGTTCACCCCTGATAGTGAATTATCTGAACTGTACATTACTCTGTCTGACCTCAACATTTAAGTAGCAATTATTTTCTAACAGTGGTATATAATTTCATACGCAACTTTTTTCAAGGTAGTCCAGGGCTATTTCTGTATTGTACGAACTATTCGAGCAGGCTTTCCTGGCCATGTAACACTTCCATCGGTTTCATTTGAGTCTTCGGTATTTTTTTAAAAAGCATGCTACACATAACGACCACACACAGTAATAGCACCTCCTCAAGTGCGGAGAAGGAGGCACGATCACCGGAACAAGAGCTTTATTAGCCTGACGTTTTGGACTCTTGGTCGAATTCACTATCAGAGACAGAGTCAGATAAGGGTAGTGGATTGCCCAGGTGTTTCAATATTTATAGGATGTAGTTGCTAGGCCGCTACATTCCTATCAACGTTGGCAGCTCCCGAGTGCCTCGCTGCTCGACTGGCCAAGTGTTGAAGCACGCCGTTGCCGTGCGGTTGCTATGCGCCTGTATGCCGGTCAAGATCATCGGCTCCCACGCTCATCGCACGCCACTGAGTGGCTGACCACCGGATTTCGTCATCCGTGTGGACTCTTGGGTGATTAGACTCGTTGACATTGATACCGCCGGCAGTGGTTATGTGCATGTTTCCTCGCGCCAACTACTTTGTCTAGGCTAAGTCTCAGCGCTGAATATGGAGAGGGGAGGTCGTTGCGCCTGTTTATTGATTGAGGACCGGAAAGCCATGACTCCAGCAGTTCGTAGCTCACGCGGTTTTCGTCTTTAGCAAGAATTTCTGCTTCGTCAAACTTGAATGTGTGGTTGGGTCCAGTCGAATGAGCCGCGACTTGGAAGTTGGCGCCGTTCCTCTTAACGATTGCCGCATGCTCAGCCAACCGCGTCCGGAGTTGTCTCCCGGTTTCTCCGACAAACTTGCTTTGCCCACAGCTGCACCAGATCCGACTAACCACTCCAGATGTTTCCTGCCGTAGCAATGAGTCTTTCGGCCTCGGGATCTGGCGCCTTATAGTTGTCTCCGGTCTGTGTGCAACTACAATTCTAAGGGACATAAGGAGGCGGGTGACGGTTTCCGGGACAATCTGCACGTACGGGACAGCTCGCCAAAATTTGGGGCCGACTGGATATTGTCTCTCGCCTCGTTTACACAGGCACTGGTTGACAAGGTGGCGCGGGTAGCCATTCACTCTAAGTACCCGTCGAAGGTATTGCAATTCATCAACCTTGTCTTCCGGTTCACTGCAGTGTATCTCTACCAGCTGGTATAGCACTCTTATGCAACTGCGTTTGTGACTGATTGGGTGGTTGCTGTTGTAGCTCAGTATTTGTGTTGTGTTTGTCGCTTTCCTGAATACTTTGGTTTTTAAGCCACCACACTCTTTGCGGCAGACGAGGACACCAACAAAGGCCAGCTGGTTGTTTTTCTTTTCCTCATCGTAAACAGAATGTCCGGGAAGACAGCGTTGAGGTGTTTGTGAATTCCAGCACCTGATTCCGTTCGATGACGACGTAGGTATCATCCACTTACCGAACCCGAAATTTCGGTCTGTGGTGTTGGAAAACCAGCGACTCCAATCGTTGTAGGACCGCTTCGACTCTGAGTCCCGAAATCGGCGAACCCATTGGCGTGTCCTTCACCTGCTTGTAGATTGTTCCATTGTATGTAAAGTACGCCCTGAGACAGAACTTCAGGAGTTGGAGGATTAGGGCGTGTCCAGGGCGATTTCCCCTTCTCATCGTACTTGTCTGGTATTAGTTCGTCTGTCTCGACTGACAGGTCCTGCGGAATAGAAGTGAAAAGGAACGTGACATCAAAGGATACCATGACATCGCTTGGCAGGAGGCTTACCACTTTAAGTTTCTCCAAGAATTGCGTTGACGAGCTGACTGCAGTGTCTGAATTTGCGGTCAGAAAATTGAGGCGCCTAAACAGCCCTTTTGCCAGTCCTGAATTTGGAGTACCTTTGAGTGGGACGATGGGCCGGAGGGGGACGCTCTCTATGTGCACCTTGGGAAGGCCATAGAAGCGGGCCAAGACCGTGTCCTGTGCTCTCGCCATGCGTCGGTCAACCGGCGATAGTGCACCCGAGTTTTCCAATGCCAACAGTGTCGCATTGATTTCTCGTGTCAATGTTTTTACGGGGTTGGTTGCTCAAGGGCCACAGGACTGGCGGTCCTCCAGTAAACGTTTAGCCTTCTGAAGATAAATTAGTAAATTATTTGGTAGAGGATTTGATTTGTGTTGTTTTGTTTTGATTTTTTCAATAGGCACCGCGGTAACCATTGGGAGATGGCACCTAAATATCCTCTCAACCAAGAAATAATACCTACTCTATCTATTCGAGTAGGTTATAGCCCTACATATTTGTTGTGTCATCCGGGTTTGCCAATCACCAGCAACGACTCTTGAGGTTACCAGCGACGGCACTAGTCCGTATGTAGCTTAATCAATGGCGGCATATTTGCTTAACGATAGCTGTAGACCATCCCTGCTATTACCAACATTGAGTGCTGTTGAATGTTATCGTTAACTTGAATGACCTTCTAGTGAACATGCTCTCTCCCTCTCTCTCTCTGAAAGAACATATTAGAAACGGATTGCATGCTTAACAAGTGGTGATTTTATCACAAAAGTTAAGGAGCGTTCAGGACGGCCTAAAAAATTCGAAAAGGAAGGATTGGAAATTTTAGTCTATCACGATCTATGGTCAACGCTCAAAAACGTCCGAGGTATTAGGAGTTGATAGATCCACAGTAAGTAAACGTTTTTATCCATCGGGAATGGTACAAAAGCATGGAATTTTAGTGTCGCCCGAGTTGACTGCAAAAATGAACGAGAAACCCGTAAAACCTCGTGTGAAATGTTGTTCTCATGACAATCATTTTGGCGTCAGCCCGTGATTGGTGATGAAAAATGCATCTGTTACGATAATCCTCAACGCTATAAATCCTATACGATGCCTGGCCAATCACCCACACTGGCGTTAAGTCATAATTTTTATGAAAGTAAAGTTATGCTGTTGTATCTGGTGATATCAAAGTGTATCATGAGTTATTGAAGCCATCTGAGCCTGTTGCTGCTAAGTGCTATCAACAACAATTAATCAGTTTGAGTCGAGCTCTGATCACAAAAGACAGGAAAACAATGGAGGTGATAAGGTGATTTCGCAACAAGACAACACTAGATCTCATGCTGTGCAGCAAGCGAAGGAGACTTTGGAAGCACTTTGCTGAGACGTCCTACCTCGCCGGCCGTAACTCACCGGGCATTGCTCAATTAGAATGTGATTTGTTTCGGTCGATGCAACACGTTCTTGCTGGGCAAGCCTTTACTTCCTATGGAGTGGTCAAAAAATGGCCCGATCAATGAATTACTTCAAAAAATCAACTGTCATCCTATCGCGGAGGATGAAAGAAAGGTTATAGTTGCCAACGGACAGTATTTTGAGTAAATTATAATACATAGTTACTTTCAAATGAACACGGACAATAACCATCTTCCTCATGCTGATGGCAGCCAGGTTAACATACGTGGATGTCAAATAACCCCAGAGAAATGTCCAAGTCTTCATTGGCTCCCAAGTGTGTCATGTGCGCAAACCGAATTTGAGGCCCATGGATTATTCTGTTGATTAGCCAGCGCTGACGACGGCCTGTTCCTTTCCGACTTACAGATTCGTAGACGGTAGCTTGGACTTCTACACGGATCTAAAGCTCTTGGGAAAGGAAATGGGGTACCAAAATAAACTCCAATCCATTAAAATGTGCAGAGACCTCGTGGCAGCGTTAGTGTTCACTGCAACCTCTTCTCGTTTGATAACTATGCAGAGTTTTTTTCCCTTCTTTCCACTACAGCTTTCACTTCCTGACGGCTCATACAACGCCTCCTTCCCGATTCTTTTCACGTCAAGACTGTGCCACATCGGGGAAATGGCTCACCCATTCCTCGTCGTAAGTCTTTAGTTCTTTTTAAGCCCGAGGCCAACCTTCTTTCAGCAGTTCTTCCGTTACAGACGAGAATGATCACCATTGTCACTGGAAGGCAGCGGTGAATTGATTTCTCTGGCAAAAACCTCGAATGTTTGACCATCGGCAGCCGCGACATTCATCCCTATCCCAAATAAACCGACGTTGCTAAATTGCAAATGAATTTGGCTTGTGGCTTGGCTTTGCTGCGTCTACGTCTTTTAGCTCTTCCCACCGTGTTCTGAGGGGAGATGGTCGTGTGCGCCTTGACCGACAGATTTAAGCAGCCGGTCTGCGCCCCGCATGCACGACCCGGTTGCTGATCTTACCCAAATAAAGACTCAGGTAGGGGATCCTTGAGTCATAAATAAATGCGCTGTAGCGTAGAAACCGCGATCGGAAGGAGCCTTTGTTGCCTGATCATCAGTCTGAAGGAGAATTGAGCTATCCCGTCAGTGGGTAATCTTCCCAGCCACGACTCTTAGTGGGTCGTGATAGTCTCAAACGTGTCGGATTTAGCCTAGTAAGGAATATGCTTACTTGTTGTAAAGAAGGGTACCCGTCCCCACCCCCCCCCCCTTATCCGCATAATCCATGAATCAATGGACTGTCCGAGCCTCTTGGTCGAATTGTAATGAAACTGGGCGCAGCGACTGACGAAGCGTGAGTCACATGCAAAAATCTCGATGTCAAATGGAGACCAACACAGCCGATTCCGTCGCCACGGCAGGATGTAGTGGGTGCGTATTGGTGCAGGTGTCGTTTGTTGGGCGCGTTTGAAAAGTTTACTGCAGTTGTGCATCACTCATGCGTTTGATGACAAACTGTGGATCCGGTCGCGAAAATGGACTTCTTTTTCGTTCCGAAGAAATTCGACCTTTTTCTAGAGAAAGAGATGTGCCCTTCCCCCTATGCCTTCGGGCTGGACCTAGAGCCCCACAGGCAGCCGGCAGGATTGCCGACAAAGACAAGGGGGATCGGAATGGTCATTTCTGGCTTATTAGCCGTCATCAGCCAGCCATACCCTACCCCGGGCTTGGGCATACCTGATGATCGAAATCACGTTCTTTTGGTTGTTAAGTGTTTGTAAGTTCTCTGGACTTTTAGCTGGGTGGAATGCATTTGCGTTGCCTCTGAGCGTCCGTTTTGATTTGCTTTGCAAATTTCGGTTCTTGAGTTGTACTGAACCCGACTTGCAGTTTCGAAACGAAATGCTATGTACTTTCCTTTTAAG
The DNA here is from genome assembly GCA_902702965.1 of Spirometra erinaceieuropaei. NCBI lineage: Eukaryota > Metazoa > Platyhelminthes > Cestoda > Diphyllobothriidea > Diphyllobothriidae > Spirometra > Spirometra erinaceieuropaei. The sequence continues at coordinate 853,782 of CACRXP010000047.1, read as the reverse complement.
CAAAATTGTTTATTCCTTTACGTTATTGAGAAGACGTCATATATCATTCATGAAGTTTTTTGATGAATGTGGACCATGTTGTCTAATTTACAAGGAGCATTACTAAACGGACTGATACAATGCCGTATGAATGGACATTTCACGGTTTTGAAAAACCTTATAGTTACGAAATTTTAGGCCTAAAGGCACCATTTATTCAAGTCCCAACCCCTATTACTAATCCCTAACCATAGCTCCTAACAGGTACAGCTACGAAATAAGATCTTGCCTATTTTTGTGCTCGTTTTCTATAAAAACGAAAGAGACTCAGTTAGACGCCAGCCTCCTGGCCTAACCGAATTATCTTGGGACTATGTTGTACGACAGTCATCATTAAAGCCCCACCTTGGTAATCTTGTTTACTAGAAAACACATTTTAGAATTTCGATTGAATTTCATGAGATAGGACGGCTACTGTATGTCGGAATCCGAGACTGACCATATTTCAACGCCATACAATAGAGGAACTAGGGCTGCCTTCTACTTATTCCATTTTACAGTCAGATGCTGAGTATTCTTTCTGTGGGCTGTAACCCCCCGAGGGCTCAACAATCTCTCACCAAAGATGAACACACATAAATGCAAGTTTGACCGTAGTTACCGAAAATGTACCCTACAGCAAGGTGGCCGCACGGACGATGATTTGTGCGTGAGTTAGTTTAATAATAGTGGACTTGCGTAGCATCTACTGCACATTCTCATCCCTCACTTGCCTGAGCCCTGTGTCACGACAGAGTTAGGAAGAGTGGAGCCGATGTATGGCGCAGGTGGCTGACAAAACCAGAAACACCCCTTTGTCACGCTTGTTCCGCTCAAGATGGGTCAGGCTTTCACGTAAAAACAAACGATGAGCCGTTTGGATCTCGACAGAGTGGGAGTGCAATGGAGGCCACATTAAGGGCGTACGAATGGACCTAACAGAGGTAGTCACTTTAACGGATTGACGGTTGCAGCAAGCAGTTGTCTGCGCGAGGTTGGACTTCTATTCCGACTCCGCCCGTTTCCCGCTCGCGGAAGGCCGTGCTGTTAAGGGCTTCAAATGATTTCGGAAGAACTGACTACTCCATTTCGCCAGTTGGCTTTTCCGAGCACTTTTCTCATCATTCAAAGTTTGTGGACTAACTTTTCAAAACATACGTCTGCCAGCTGTATAGCCCTGGCTCTTACCACTTTAATCAAATACTTTTTTCTTGAATCTCCATACTAGCTGTCATTTTCCTCACCGTTGACAATCACGAATCACCTACCACTGCCCCTTACCCTGACGTCATGTTCGCCGAAGGAGATGTCATTTGTGAGGGCGACTTCAGAGGATGCTGTCCAGACGCCCTCCTTCTCCTCATCCGATGTCTTCTCGGTTAAGGCAGCATCTGAGGGGGTTCCTGTGCTCGCGACCGGCGTTGAGGACTTTCATTTCGCCATTAACTACGAGTAAGGATCTGCTTTTTTTTCTCACTTACCTCTACCGTCCAGCCACGACCATGTGTAAGTGAATGAGGCCTTTGACAAGGAAAATACCTAATCAGCAACTACTTTGCTGTCTGCCTCCTCTTCATCGTCGTCGTCGTCGTCCTCCTCCTCCTCCTCCTCCTCATCATCATCATCATTGATTATCCTGCGCAAAAGCATTGCTGAAATGTGTTGGTATTAAATATCTTCCGGAGGAGGTACCCCTGTTAGCCCTAGATTAGAGCAAAACGAAAAGATCCTTATAACTTGACGATCATCCCTGATTTCATTATCATCACCAGTCTGCCCGTTGTCAATTTTATTTCTCTCCTCTTTAAGCTGTTCTCGTAATATTGTGAATACTACTATAGACGGGGCCTGTCACAGTTCAGACACTGGTGATGGGATTTTGCTGCAAGCATCTCAAATTGTTTTATATTTTTTCCCGTAGTCTGTTATTTTCGGTTTGCTTGTGCCCTTTATTACTGACTTTCTGCGTTTATATGAGCATACTGGCGATACTTTGTTTACGCCAAGTGCTGATCAGTCTACGCTTCGCCTAAATTCGCAGTTTTGAGTCTTTTGAGGGCGGTGGAAGGAGATTATGTGTAATGGCAACCGTGCAAATTCATAAGCTCTGGGAGCGACTAAAATATGTCGGTTAGTCAGCTTTCGCTTTCTAGATTTGCGTAGCAGAAAAGAGACAGTCTTTTTATTTATATTGACCCAACTGAAGAATTCGGCGCCTCGGTGGGATTCGAACCCATAACAGTAAGGTGAAGGCCTTAGTACAGCCAACGTTCTAACCACCTGAGCTACGAGACCCCCACAGAGGCGCCGAGTTTTTGGGGCCTCGTAGCTCAGGTGGTTAGAGCGTTGGCCGTACCAAAGCCTTCACCTTACTGTCATGGGTTCGAATCCCACCGAGGCGCCGGGTTCTTTATAGTTGGGTCAATATGACTTATTCGCAATCTGCCAAAACATCTGAGTTTTTTTATAATGTGGCGGATCCTGTTATAGAAGTGTTACACTTGTCAATAAGGTCGCTTTTAGGCTAGCGGAAAGCGGTATTGTACATACTATCAGATGTCGTTCTGTCAAAAGGTTGGTCCCTTTTGTCATTAAAGAACCTGAACCACATACAGTCAATATTGGGACAAGTTCATCGGCTGCCATATCAATCATTCTTGAGTGGACTGCAAATATTTAAGAGTCTGTGTCACTTGTCTTTTTAAGCGGAAACGTCAAGATTCATTGTATTTGCGAACGAAGGTATAGTCTTGACTCTAGAATTAATTAGCACGTTCTGGGCAGTGTTACGTGATAATAAAGACACTAAGATTGTACTTTAAAGTGCTATGGTAGTAATTTCGTGTGCTCACGTATCTTTTTGCTGGAAGGGGACTAAACAAAATCCTGAACAATAGGACTCTCCTGGGGTGGGGAAGGGAGGACTTCTTGCCACCTCACTGATATGTTACCTGTTTCGGGCGTGGCCTTCAGGGTTGTCCCTAAGGCACAGCAAGACCCGTATCTCGCCCACCTGCAGTCAATTTTGCCTGTGCGCTTATCGGGTACCTTCAAAAAGGGAGCTTCCCTTGCCGCTTGGAAGCACGGTCTTTTTCCTGTAGACGCTCTTAAAACTGGTTTTCTTAACATCTGGGTTTTTCAAAGCCATTACGTTGAAGTTAGAACCACTGGTGTTTACTCTGCCCTCCCTTATTGATCTTCCCGCTGCGCCGACGGTTTTCTTGATTTTGTGTCCCGCCTGAAGTGCTCTCATCTGGCTTTCTGTCCTGCTCTAGCAACGGAGACCCAGTGTTTGCAGCGCCGTTCAAACTTCAACTCTCCGAACTACTAGAAAGACTCTTCCAGCTGAATTCTTGCACGACACCCAGCGGGTCAGACGCTTCTCCTCATTCTCAACTTCCAACTAGCCGTGCCAGTAGGGTGATGTTAGGCCTTTCGCCCATCTCACCACCTCCCATCCGAACAGGACTGGCGGAGGAGGGCTTCGAACTCGTCATTTTGCCCTGGCTACTGCTTCGCAACCGCAGCGGACTGGACCTGTGGATTTATACGTCTGCCGGAGCCCAGAAGGAGGACGCAAGGTGTCATCTGCATCGTCTCGCTGCTGGCACCTCATACATGCCACCCTCTGGACAAGTGAGTTTGCTGGCGTTTCTGCTTTCACTGTCTCTGTTGCAATTAATTTCATGCTCTGAAGTTGTCGGTAATGTCGGTGGGTGGATCTCACCGGGAAGCCTGTGCGCGCGCGTCGCGGTTGTTTTTTAAATTTCTCTTTCAAGGAGAAACGGCGAGTGAACTGAGAAAACGCCTAGACCAGACTGTTTCACTAGCATGAGTGAAGAAGAAGAGTCGAGCACCGGAACACTTGGTTTATTGTCCTGAGCTTTCAGACTCGTACAGGAGTCCATCGTCAGAGGTAGTGGCAGCAGCAGAACAGGCGACAGTTATAAGGCACGCAGGCCAATCATCGACCGACAGCGCAAGACTGGAGGTGACTACGCAGGGCTCTGTACGCCGGCGCCAGATCGATAAATCCATTAACTGAGTTCTCATCCGAGGCCCAGGCTTTGATCAATTCTCGGCCCGTTTTGTTTCCGGCGCTTTCACTAGCCTTCTCTACAGCAAGAGTTCGGGTATAATTCTCGATTAACCAATTTTTGCATGGAGAAGGTGAGGATAGGTTGCCAGCTCGGATCACCTCTATGTGCATTTACTTCCTGCTTCTGTGGAGCAGGTTATATTTGTCCCGCGAGTCGGCACCTATCTAAAAGAGTACTGCAACGAGTAAGAGTAAATTGGAAGCCTGAGAGGCGCCACTCTCGCACATTTTTTAGTTCCGGAGACCGTTTGGACTCCCAACGAAGTCATCCGTTGGTTTACAAGGTCTCACCGAAGTAATCTAAGCCACTCGGTCAGCATTTGCTAGCAACAGCAGAAGCGGCGGTTACGCAAGCCGGTCCTGCGCGCATTGAAGACCATCATGTAAGCTCCGTATCTACCATTGCCAAAGGTCGGTTAACTGCGTGCACTTCTCCGCA
>CACRXP010000047.1:835400-848977 GCA_902702965.1 Spirometra erinaceieuropaei | reverse complement strand
ACGGCTCTTCCCAACCCTTACTGCCTCCTAAAACGCAGCTTCCTATTACCTTTCCCCTCCTATTCCCACACCCACTTTCTTGAAAGTGTAAGCTTTAATTGATTTCTCCTATGTTTTATGTGCACGTGTTCCCTTATGAATATGCTTGCCTGATGAGAATTTGTCGAAAGCAAACGTATGCTCGCCGCCAGTCTTTCGAATCGTTCCATGGAAAACTTTGTAATTCTCAGTTGCTAAGACAGGTTTAGCTGGTTTTCCACAAGTAATACTCACTCTAGCTTCATTTGGTCCCTCAAGTTATACGGGAGCTTATTAGTTTAACTTGACCAAAAGATCATGTTTTTCACCTTTTGGTCCATTTTTTTCACGTAACACCTCCTTTTTGTCGCATTATAACTGACCTCAGCCAAAGCACATAAGCCGACTACTTGTTCCTGTATTTTACCCCTCCAAGTCTTGCGTCCGCACCCTCCGCTCGTTTTCTCTTAATTAATCCCCTATTTTTCTTCTAGCGCCTCTTTCGACTTGGCTTGTCTGGGGATGACGGTCGAGAGGCCGTGTCCTGGTCCTCCTCCATGCTTCTTGTTCACAAGTCCGCCTTCGCGGCCGCTGTGTCTGCTGCCACGACGGGTCGGGCGGCCGGACCCCGCGCATACCTCACCGCCTCCGAATCCCCACAGTCGAATACCACCATGGCTGGGCCAAAGGACTCCGCCGCCTCAGTGAACCCTCTCCTACCCTCACGACCGTCCCTCGTGGTGACAATCCCCATGAGTAACAACAGGGTCTGCTGTCTGTCCGTAGAACTTCGTGTCGTTGACCTTAGCGTTCCAGCAAATGGTCCCGGCGGCTGCCCACAGTCGCTGCCGCCGCCGCCGCCTCCGCAGGTTCAAGTTGTGATATCACCGCATGTACGATTCGTCAACCGGAGCGGCTGCCCTCTCCTCCTGAAGTTGCTGGCCCTGCGCTTTGAACCGACACAACCCCCGGTGAGGCGTACTTTTTTGCGCTCACAGCAGGCGTACTGCCCAGGCGAAGACTTTATTCTCCTGTTTGTATATAATGTTGTAGATGACTTTAATTTTGAGCTGTGACCTAACCGTCTTCGTACTATCCTTCTGGCCAGTTCGAAATGACTGTGTACTATCGTTTATTATTTATGTTGTGAGTCTAAAGTTCATTGCAGAATCTGTTAGAGCCGATATGTTGTACCTCATGCGCCTTCTTCTGACTTATCTCTTATTTCCAGCGTTAAATGAACATAGTGCTCTGAATGATCTCTCTCTCCAAGAAGAACTCAGAACTGCCAATTTTCTATTCCTGCCCCAGGTGCCATTAGAAAAATTTGATGATCATCCTCTTTCACTACCCGGTTCCTCGTCTTTCTCCACCACCTCCTCCTCCGTCTCCACCTCCTCAGCTTCCACTGTGGACGGATACTTCTGGAAGTCATGCTCTCGCTCGGAGCGGCCTCCAGGACCCTCCGGTCCTCTCGATCTACGCTATTTCATGGCCATTCGCGCACCGTCCAGTAAATGGTGGAGTCAGTGTCTAGAGCTCTCGTTGTGCAGAACAGCTACCATAACCCCCGAGGACGACGAGAATACCGCCGCCGCTGCCGTTCGAGTCGGCTGTACGCATCTGGGACCTCACTCGCAATCCTGTGTTGCTGTGCAATACCGTCACTTCTCATTCATGCTGTCCGATGCAGGTGGTGTGTTTTGTGTACTTTTGTCCCCCTAAGGCTTGCCGCGCGGTAGATGCACTGAACCAGACACCGGGGGGCTACATCGGGGTCCGGCAGGCGTTATTATGAATTATCACCCATTACATATGCCAACATTGGGTGTGTTGCGGCACGCCCAGGTGCAGGCCCACGCCGGGCCATATGGGGTCCGAACCGTTGCCCGTTTTTATCCTTGTATAGGATCCTGATCTGTCGTACGATGTGGACCAGGGAGTAAGGTGGTGCGCCTGGGCGCGGGTTTTGCGTGATGCCAGGCACCTGCCCTCCCTCTTGTCTCCGGTCTTCTTGACGCTGCAACTGTCTCTGGTGATGAGTTCGAGTGAGAATCAGTAACGTCAGGCTAATAAACTTCGTGTTCCAGCGACCGTATCTTCTTTTCTTGACTTTTTCATGTCACCGACTTCAGATGAGGGAGGACGAGAGATGCTACTCAAGTCCGTTACCACTATAAACGAACTCACGAGCAAAACACCGTCCTTGTGCCAACCCTGTTGTGGAGCACATGCTAGAAATAGTCGGAAACGACGGTCGAACTGCGGTGCACTTTGTCCAGAAATATGCCCACTTCTACAGATCTCTCTGACCTCCTGTTTTTTTTGGTTCCGAATTCATCGGCTACTTAATCTTTTTTTCATTTGCACCTGTGACGCTGTCCGGCCAGTCTGAAAGACGACATTTTCTGTGGCGGTTATTCTCAGAGGAAATGTAATGATACTTGGCCTAAGCATTGGAAGTGGTATTTGCTTCCCTTTTCCACCTTTTCGGACTGTAGGGTGGTTGCTATCGATCGGTCTTCGTACACACAAGCATGAGTGAGGTTTTATCGAAAACTCGAAATTGGTTCTGCATGGTCCACTAAGGGGCCATTTCGTTAGTTTTCCTCCGGTCCCCTGAGGTGACTGCGCATTTGCAGTAATCGGTGCCAAAAAACATCCTCTGACAAAGGTAAAAATACTAGAATGACCAGTTTTGATTTATTTACTTCGACCACAAGAAGTAACCTTGTCCGTGTGTAGATTCACATTCACGCCCGACAGATCGTGAGCCCGTGGCTCAGTCGATCGGTATCGAACCTCTGTACACCTTGGAGAGAGACATACTTGAATTTAAGTTCGAACTCTTTCCGGCCTGGGATTGAGGTATGACTGACTGACTACTGCAATTAATTCAGAATAAGTCTTTGTATTCTCTGTCCTCCATGGGCACACCCTCAGCTTTCTGAAATTGAAGATTGCCAACGGAATGCCCACACTTTCCTGTTGCTTCTGCAGAATGAATGCCCAAAGGCACCCCATTTTTGAACTGCTTAAATCGGGCAGCGATGCAGACATTGCATCGATGCATACTTCGCGAAAGGTCTGGAGGGACAATTGGCCATACACTTTGATATTCGCCGTCTTGACATCACCATCTACAGAGTCGGAAACACTTATCCTATCTGCTGATAGCACTCGATTAAATATTTTCGCTTCGACTACTTGCCAGAGGGTGGTCCTCGGACGCGGCTTTCGACCTTTAACAAGTGACTTTCCGGTCGTCAACATTTATGACGATACTTTTGATCATCAGTATGTTCACCTTTGCTGTGCGGTGCCAGAGTCCACATGAAATTCCTAGTCCTCGGTTTTCTGCCCATTAACGCCTGAGTTACTTAACTGTCTCTTCATAATACGATGTTTAGTCGCAAAATTGCTGGGATCAGAGTTGCTTCGTTATCCGGTCTGTTTTTTTTTTCTGTCGCCTCTTCTTCAGACGGCGGGCCAGAGGAATTATCCATCCTCGTGTCCATGTACCGAGGGGAGCACAGTGTCTTCACTGAACTCGTGTTTGACCGTCTGCCTGATCCGATGCGCCAGTGCCTGGCCTGTTGCCTGCACAACCTCACCAGCGAACCGTTCCAGGTTGCCCTTGAACCCACATCTGAGACCCCTCCTCCCCTCTCTGGCCACCTGCCCACTCTGGCTCCTAGCGGTGGCCAACTTGTTCTCCTTCCACAGAGTGAGCTGGACTGCTTTTGTCAGCCCTCCTCAACAGAACCGCCCCAAGATGCTGGTCATGTGCATGGCAGCTGTTCATTCCTCGCTCAGGGTAGCGTCGCTCTGCGCTTCCAGTCAGCATCCAACACTCAGACCTTCCACCTCGATCTGACTGACCTCCTGACCACCAACGGAACCGCTGTCCTCCAACCCGCCACCACGGCCTCGCCAGCAATATGTGCAAAGGTGAAAAGGGACACCTCTTCCACGGCGCCCTTCCACGTCATTATCGTGATTTCTGCGCAGGATGATCCTGACCAGCCCGAGGCTGCTAGTCTAGTAGCTCCGTCTTACCCCTACCCCTGCAGCTCCTATTTCCTACATATTGACCATCTGACCATTCCCATTTGTTCCGCAGTCAGCTTCGGAAGCGGTGATTATGGGGCCGCCATGGGCGTCGCCCAACGGCCGGATGAATTCATGCGTCTTTCCGTCAGTTGTTTACAGGCGGCGATTATGCTGGACTACCGCGACGACAACTGTGCTCTGACCGACTTCCACCTTTCATCCTCCTTCCTCCAGCTCGACAATCGTGCTCACGGCTGGACAAACCTCTTTGACTTTCCTGTCTTGCTCCGTTCAGCCCTTACACCGGCCTCTCAGGCCGTCACCTCGACCGGCAGTCTCTTCTGCCTGCGAGGTCGCAGCACCGACCTGGGCGTGCAATGGATCGAGGCGGAATTGCCTCACCTGGAGGTCTTTCTCGAGGATAGCGCAGTATCCACTGTGATACGGTGGGCGCAAGACCTCCACATGGCTCTTGCCAACGTTCCAGGCTGGGGCGAAAAGGCTGCTAGTAGGCCGCAGCCAGCATCACCGACTCTGATGTACTTGCGCCACCTTCGTATAGCACCTCTGTCCCTGCAGGTGGCTCTCCAGGCTGCAGTCGGGGTGCATCTTTCCTGCAAGTCGACTCGCCTCCGTCTCGCGCCTTTCCAGCTGTTAACAGGGGCGGGCCGTAATTCAGGGGTTGTTATCACGCCAGCCTGTCTGCTGGGTCAACTGGGTGTGCACTATATTTCGCAGGCCATTTTCCGTGCGGGCTGGCTCCTCGGAGGCCTGGAGCTGATTGGCAATCCGGCGGGGTTGGTGTCTGCCTTCGCTGACGGTGTCTGGGACCTGGTACACTTTACAGACACAACCTCGCCGCCGAGCCTTCAGCAGGCTCAGCGAATTGATCGTGAGGAACGCTTGAGCCTACTGCGAGGATTCGCTTCCGGCCTGACCTCACTGACAAAGCATGCGACTGGGTGAGTTCAGTCCACAAAGCTCCTTTTTATCCCTGTTGTCAGTTCCGCATATTGGATTTCTGCTGATATGTCCAAGTCCTGGGAATCTGTTGTAGTCATGTCAGTGTTGAGCAGGTAGCTGCTTATCAGGGTCCTCTCGCGCAGTATGTCTCTATGAAGGGGCTAATGAAAGCCGAGAAGATTGCAACCGTAACTGTTTTGGACGTATTCGTGTGTTCTTCAGCATCTCTTATCGCCCATCAACACCCGAAGCCGATATGTCACCCGTTCCGGACTCCTTCCACTACGAGAAAGCAGTGGTAGTTTGCGCTGATAGGTAGATCCGATTGTCAGCAACCTTCCTGATAAGTGCCATGTAGGGCCGGGGCTTGTTCTTTCACGTAACTTTCCCGCCGTGATTCCATGGCGCAAACGGTTAAGAGCCCCATTCCATCACCAGTGGTTTATCCGGCTCGGACGGCCGATTGGTCGACGGGAAGGGGAAGACGGGGACTGATACTTGGGACCCCATTCCCATGACCAACAAATCTTGTCTCGCCACGAACGCCTCGGCTTTTCGCAATTTGGTATCCGGTATTCGGGTAAGGTTGTCCCGATTAAGCACTTTCGAGACAATATTTTCTACTGGACCTTCCTCTTGCCAGTTCTATCAACTGTACCTTATTCCACTTTGACCCAACCGTAAAAAACTCGAGCCCTCGGTGGGATTCGAACCCACGACAGCGAGGGGAGGCTTTAGTACAGCCAAAGCTCTAACCATCTGAGCTACGAGGCCCCACCGGCCGACGCGAGTTTAATCACATTTGAGTCAAGTTTACCCGCCCAACCCACTGCAACGTCGGGAATCCACCAAATCTGATACAATAAGCTGACTGACCAAGAAAGATTTCCCAAGTAATACATTTAGAATCCACCAAATGGTCACCGAGTTTTTCACGGTTTGGTCAAAGTGAATTATTTGAAATCTGCCAAAACACCCCTGGATCAACGTTATTTCTGTATGCCCCCACACCCCTGATTCCCGCTCCTACCCCCAGCATAGCAGCCCCATTTGTAAATCCTATTTACTAATGTTGCGCTTTCCGACACCTTCACGCAGTGGTGTCATCAGCTCCGTCACCGGCCTGGCTGCCAATTTTGCACGCAACATGCACGCCCTATCGATGGACTCGGAACACGTGCAACGCGTCACGCTGAGCCGTCAACGTACCGGCGAGCCAAACAGCCTGTTCCACGGCGTGCGTCTCGGTCTCAGTGAGTTCGGCGTCAGCCTCCTGGGCGGCCTAGCAGGCATCGCGCATCACCCGCTGCGAGCCGTCATGCCGTCAATCGACGAGCCATCGTCCCCTCCGCCGCCACCGCCTGTACTGGCGACTCATAGGCCGCCGTCCTCCCCCCAGCGTTCGGCCTTACCCCCCACCGACGCCGCAACCGCGGTGGGTGCAATTTCACGGCTGGCCGGAGCTCTGGTCACGGGCCTGGGACGGGGCCTTGTCGGAGTCGTGGCCAAACCCCTAGCAGGAGCTGCTGACCTTGTCGCCATGACAGGTGCTGGTTTTATGCACGGAATGGGTGTCGGATGGGGAGTCAACCTCACACCGCGACATCTAACCGGCCCGTACGTTGACGTGCTTGTCATTTTTTGCTGCACTTCTTTTGTCCCGACGGGTAGGTAGAACAGAGAGCCAATTCGGGAAAAAGCGGTTTATTGACAGCCTGTGGATACGGGCTTTTTTCTCTAATCCAAACTCGCCTCATTTATTTGGTCCCCTGAATGCTCTGGAATATTCCGACCTATCGCACGCCAAATTGTGACGGGCATTTTATGAGCTTCCGGCCTATTGCGTCGTGGCCGTTAATTAGCCGATTTGTGCGCGAGAACCCCTTGTGGAAAAATACCGGAAATTCGATCCGCCGCACGTGCGAGCGACGGCATCACGCGTGCTCGATACCACAGCGTAGGCTAATCGACGGAATTAGCATGGCACGGGCGGCTTGGTCTGCTTCACGGCGCGTGGCCGCGTCGTCGTTTTGCCACAGACCGTCACCCTTTACCATTTCCGTCCACCGCAACAGCTTAACCCACCTGCGTTTTCTTATGGTGACTCCGAGCATCCAGTGTGAATTCAAGTTCTTTGGTGCATTCTTTCTAAATTGAACCACACCTGGCTTGGCGATTTCAAATGGAACGACAAGTAACAATCCAAGCTACTTTGGTATTAGTGAAGTACTTTTGGTCAAAAATGGGCATCCCCATACCTACTCGACAGACCATGGGTGGCCTACACTGAATTATTGCTCATTCTTCTGTATGTGTAGATGGGCGTTGCCTTAGATTTCCAATACATCTCAAATGCTCTTCGCGATCTCGATGCGCCGACACCCGCTTCCGGTCGTCCTGTCTTTGTCTGACCATCGGAGCAGGGTGAGTGAGAGAGGGTAGAGTGAGGCAGATGCTTCAAAAGTCCGCCTCACTATAAACTTGTTCACGCACAAGCCACAGGTGCTGCGCTCCCTCTGTGAACGATGAACGTCGTCGCTTGCAATGGCCAAACTGCCAGTTTTCAATGTCATTCATCCTTCGGACGAGGAACGCATTCGTCACATTTTTTGTGGACGATTTCTGGACTTTTCAAAGTACCTCGCCACCGACACGTGTCACCTATTGGTTTCACTGATTAAAAGTACTTGCGCCTGACAGTCGCCATAAGTGAGCTTTTACACCCCGCACTGCTCTGATAAGGCCTCGATTTCCCTCCTCTCTAAACCTTAGCCTGGAGACTGGGCTAGATTTACCTCCAGTGGACACCCTCCTTCTCTCCCGCTGGGCCCATGCACTGCTGACGCAGTCCTCCGCCCAGTGCATATGGAGTGGTCTGGCGCGCAGCGGTACAAGCGACCGCACCTGGCTGGCTCTTCTCTCCCTCCTGCCCCCTGCCTGCAGCATCCTCTACATCGTCCGCTTCGGCGACTCCACCACAGCGCCGCTGCCACTGCTTCTCTGCGTGGCGCCCATCGACATCTCGACCAGTGCTGACACCTCCGCCCCCGCGCAGGTGGCCGTCTCGCGTGCCATTGAGCTCCTGCTGGGACCCAGTGAGCTACTCTTCAACGGTGACGACAAGGCGGCCCTCTTGTGCGCTGTTGAGCGCTGGGCCTCCTACAGTCATTGTCAAATGAGTAGACAAGACGACGAGCAGGAAAGCGAGAAACTGGAACGCGTTAGGGCCTATCTGTCCAGTCTGTCTGACTGAAATTACGGCTGCTTCTTGATCCTCCTCGACCTCAATTCAATGGCTGTGCCTACTATCATGGAATTGTAACGACACCGCTGTCTTTCCTAAATCTTAGCACGGTTGACCTTGCACGTTCAGATACTGTTTGTTTTTATGCGTGAATGTGTACCTTCTGTTGGTCTTCTCTCCGCCTTTCTGTGATCTTTTCTGCTTGTATTTACTTTAGAAGTTAACACCGTTTCTGGATGTCAAAATGTGGTGTAACACTTTTACCGAAACAAGTTAATTTACCACTTTCTGTGATCGCTACTCCTTTTTTGCCTCTCCTGGATTGGTAGATTAGCGTTTTTTCTCTGGGAGATGTTTCTTTGAAATATAGTTGTTTTTCTGGATTTGTGAACATGCACTCTGAAAACAACCTCCAAAGGTACTACGGACGAGGACAATAGGGATTGAGGCAGTATTCTCTGGCTTACTTACCTCATTCATCTTGAACCCGTCAGAGTGATCGCCTTCCAGATTTAAACAGTTGTCATTCCCAAGTGGTAGAAGTTGACTCGCTAATTAGCCACATAACTGCGAGTAAAGATGACATGAGAGCAAAGGCATTACTGGTTGGATCTGGTCCGAGTTTTCATAAAAAAAACAGGCTCCAGCCAGGTCTGGACTGTTGATGTTGGGACTGGACCTACTGGTTCCGAGGTCAAGTTGTTAATTTTTTGCCGTTGAAGACCGATAGGTCCCTCTGTGTAAGGGCGACGCGTTCTGGATGTTGCCTAGACCGCAATGGGGCCGTCTTAGGATTCGTAGATGAGGAAAATCGATTGCCCGTACAGATGTTGAATGCGGACACCTTGTTTAACCGTGCAAGTTGCCTATATATCCTAATTTGCCACTAGGACCCTTTAGATTCCCGACTGCTGATTCGGGTTCCGTAGTCAGTTCCCCAACAGACTACTAGGAGAGCCCTGAAAGAGTAACTGTTTTGTTCGTGGTTTTCACCTCGTCTTTTTCAGGCATGTCTTTGCCTCGTCCTCTTAATCTGAAGGTTGGGGCCATCGGACTTCGTTTGGGAAAACGTATATAATGGATCAGAGGAGCGCCTTGGATATACACACTTTGGACTTCCAAAGCTGTGTGCTGAAGCGTATTTCACTTTTGGTGGAATGGTTTATGAAGCTGCAAAAGTCACACTACTACCTCCGCTCGTTTCTGGACTTTTTAGAATGGCGTCTGGTGGAGGTTTGAGACAATGTTACGTCAACATGGGGATGTCTTCTTCATCTCGAACGGGGTCATCTAGCAAACCCCTCTTCGCACCCTTCATAAAATCTGATTGAACTCCATGGATCCTCCGGTCAGTCAGGCTCACGTTCTCATAATCGAACCGAATCAGTTGTTACCTTGCTGCTGCGCCAAATGACCGAATGGTTATATGGGGAAATAGTACAATTGTCGCCTGTACCGAGTACTGAGGTTTAGGCTAAACCTGTAACCTTTACTGCGCTTTGGGAGATTTACTGTCTGTCAGCCTTTCAACAAACGCACAGTGACAGATTGCTATAGCATGCTAACGATAAGGGTCATAATGCTTTGCCTTCTTGGCGTTGTCGCTAGCAAATGGATCATACTGGGCCTTGTGCGCTTATACGTAGGTCTGACAAATGAACAAATATCGCGCCCAGAAAGGCTGTTAAGCTAAAATTCACATGGTTTGATGCAACAAGTCCAACATTATTAGGTTTGACAGCAAGGAAAATTCAAGAAAGTTAAAACAATGTGCGCTTCGGGAAGTTTATTAAAAACTAAAAACCCAGACACACTCGAACCGCGAGAGCCACAATCTGCCCTAAGACTCGTGTACATAGTCAGCAGGCTTTTTTATTTCGGTGGAGGTAATGATACACTTAAATGGCGCATGACTTTAATTTTTCCCCCATGCGAAGATAGAGATGCCCCTACCACGTGGTTGTTGACCAGAAAATTTCTCAATGTTGCAGCGGCAATTTGCCACTAGACTTGTAATTCGATAAAGGCGGAAATTATCCTATCACGTTTGGGGCATGATAAAAGATCCGAGAGACAGTCCTCAACTCTTAAGTCGGTTCGACTAATTTTCGCTGCAACGCCTCGGTGTATTAACAGTTAAGGTGGGTAGAGCTCAACAGATAAGTGCTGACAGTGTGGGAGGTAAGGAACTTGGTGTGCCAGTGCTACAGCATGACTAACTGATGGTTAAGGGACGAGGCTAGTGGCCAAACTCTAAATGCGCCTGTCTCAACGATGGGCCCTTGGCGAGTTTCCGCGCGTGAGCGCAAGGGCTGCCTGGCATTCATCCACTCGGTGGAAGTCTTTTGCCCACCAAATTAATAACACGAGGACTGTTTACTAGGAAGAAATGGAAAACTGTCAAATTTCAAAGAATCGATTAAACAGGGCATGTAAACAGCAAGACTGTAGTAAATCCTGGATTTCTTCATGTACTGAAGAGGCATGATAAGATGAAGGAGAACTAGTTGACTCGTGTTCATGAAGAAACTCTGGCAATTTGCTGATTAGGGAGAAAGAAAAGGTTCTTTGCGACCGTCAACTTCGTCTAAAACACTAACTTTACTTGGACTCCATGACAGTCAACTTCGAATAGCGCACGGCCGTTACTATATATTCAAACTGAGCCATCATGCAGGTCGGATGAATCAAGGGTTTTGCATCACATACACTCATCTTTTAAAGAAGTATTCAATGATCGCCCTCACAATATTCGCCTACGTCTCTGCATTGAGAAGTAATTATGACAAGGAGCAGATATTTTACAAAGACCTCAATGCCTGCTATTCGTCTTTATCGAATGCGGAGGGCCTTATTTTCCTGGATTACTTAAGCGTCCAAGATAAAGCAGACTCTGTTATCTGTGAACTGCTTTGTATTCACCGAGTAGGCGAATTTAGCTGCAGCGGAATCCTTCAGAAGACGACCTGGGCGGAACAATGCCCCTTTGTAGTCGACGCCATTCTTCGAGTACCGAAATGCAATGGGGCAACATTGAGGCACGCTAGTCAACAAAGAAACGGTCTTGACATGGTATGTGCTTTGACTTGCAATGCGGAAATAAAGATATTTGATTATATTATGATAGCGAAACCAACGGTTTAAGGAGTATTGTCCAAAAGCGTAGAAGTGTGAGGACATGATCAAAAGCAAAGAAGGAGTCTTGTTGGCCGGAGAGAGGGCAAGGTTGGGCCTGTGGCTGTCTGAATCCTCGCCCATGTTTATGGGTTCCCGATCGTCGATAAATCGACGGATTAGTGCCTCACGCCGTGCTTAATTGTGAAGGATATATGGAAGAAATAGACAAAAATCGCTACCTACTAATTCCCATTATTTAGCGCTCGCAATGTTGGATATATTTTGAGAAATTCAGGTCACATCACACGAGCAGCGATATTCCTGTGAATACTCGCTCTAAAAAGTTGACAGAAACGCATGCACGTCTGTTAGCGGGCAAAGAGCTTGATGGTTACGTTTCTCCTCATTTCATTCTTCGCGACAAAATCTACTTTTTTTAACGGGGTCTACTATCTCCATGGTCGGTCTTCGCTAAAAGGGGTACACCCACGACGCTCTCAACATATACATCACCGTCTCCCTTATGGCAGCGTAACCGCCTTTCGAAGGACTATTCGCGCATTGTGTGATCAGTTGTTTGTTATTTCGACAATAAACCCGCTCGTAGTTCTGAACGGCATATAGCCTCATCTCCCGTGTGTCCAGGCTTCGGGCGACTTAAGTGAACTGTGAACTTATACATGCATAGCCTATTCAGGCATCAAATGAGGCAAGTCGTTTTCGAAATAGCTTCGTTAATGACATACAGGTCAAGCTAATCTAGACTGAATTTCGGCGAGTATCGCCCCAGCGTTTGTGTTACGCATTCATACGATATCTCGAACACTGAACGGGGTCCGTACTCTAGTCTATCCGTAAACGTTTTCTGGTATACGTAAGTCACGATGCCATATTTTTAGAGGCAGGAGTGGCTTGTTCTGTCGAATCTACGTCTGCTCGGAAGCTGTTGTGATCATATTCCCAACTGTTTATTATCTCTAAATGGTACATCTGGGTTCCCCTGTAGTCAACGTGCGAACTCTAGTACCACGCTTATCTAGCTAGTGTGAATTCTCCGTCCGTACGAGTCCTCTAGCGTTTACATCCTAGACTTCTGTTGAGCACCATTATTTTAAGCTTGACTTTTATGTCTGTGAAGATCGGAATAAATTTATCAGTCGACACCGTGTGCATTGACATCAGCAAGGCTTTTGATGGTGTTTCACACAGTCTACTTATATTTAAACTACAGCAAATGGGCTTGAATATATATCTGCTGAAATGGTTAGCCGATTTTCTTACGGGCAGATTTCAGCGTGTGTTTATCGGTAACGCTAAATCGGAATGGCCATCCGTTTACAGTGTCTTTCCGCAGGGGAGCGTCCTGGGTCTAATTCTCTTCTTAGTATATGTGTAGGACTGCCCGAACTGTCTTAACTTCGAACGCGTAATGTTTGCCGATGATCACAAATTGTGGAAATCAATAGAGAAGCCGGAAGACTCTGTGCTGTTACAGAAAAATCTGAATCGCCAGCAACGACGGCGTGATGGGTGATGATTAAACCTCAACCTTAACAAATGCCAACATATCCGACTGCGATCTAACAACAGGAGGCCGTTGATAGTTGAATTTCACTACTTCGTACGAGATCACCAAGTCGAATAAGTTAACGAGTTAAGAGAATTCGGTGTGTGGTTGAAGTCGACTAGCAAATCATCGTCTCTCTGCGCCAAGGTATCAAAGAAGGCTATGGGCAACTTAGGCTTAATTAGAAAATCTTTCCTCAATTTTGACGAAGAACTTTTAGACTGAGTATTTGGATTATTTTTTCGGCCAATGTTGGAATATTGCGTTCAGGCATGGAGTGGCTGTACGAAAAATGACTGCACCCTGTTGGAGAACGTACGAAAAAGAACAACCAAGCTGAACGGCAGATTAATTTGATTTCCTTATGAGAGACTCCTGGAATAGTTAAAGTTATTTCCTCTCTCTTATAGACAATACAGAGGGGATATTATCATGTTCTTTAAAATCGTCCGAGGGCTAGACTGTGCTCTTCAGTTTGACGACTTCTTCGAATTGGCGAGAACGACGAAACTTCGGGGTCACTTAATACAAATTGAAGATAAAGTGGGCCAAACTCGATGTGCGGGCCAAATTCTTCTCCCGCCGGCTCGCTGAAAAAGGGAAGGTTTTGCCTTA
>CACRXP010000047.1:806099-833063 GCA_902702965.1 Spirometra erinaceieuropaei | reverse complement strand
TCAAGAAAGGCTTTATAAATTTTTGCTTGGTGGTCAAATATTTACTCTATATCAGTGACCGGCATAACGGTTATATAAATAAGTGCATGCTTTACGTCCGTTTATCTGTAAAAAGGCTTTGCCAAGGTTCTGCCATAATCTTTTTATATATTGAATTATAAATCATACTGAAAAGACAACGGAATATTCGCGAATCCTTTATTATCCAGAGCTATTAAAGGTTTACATAGGGCATTCTTCGGAGGTACTTCTACTATCCTATCTCCGTTGGTATTTTGAAAAAGGGGTGGCGTCGTTGCCCAACCTTCCTGCGCGCTTTCCGATCTTAATTTTTTATTTCATAATGCCCAGTTGTCGTGGTTGTCGTTTCGCTTCACCTCCAATGTTACACTCCGCGTAGACGTCCTCGGTATTACCACTTATTCGTAAGTCCTCCTTGTGGGAATCCTGTATTGCAGTAGGTAGTGTGATCATAGACAGTGTAGCATAGACACACAAAAGTGCGACAGATCAACGAATAACACGTTTAGTAAAGACGTAACAATACTAAAGTAGCTACTATTATTCTGTTTTCTTTCCGACTTTCTGAGCCGCGGAGGTCTCCTCATGGACCTTTTCGCTCCTATCCACAGTACTTACCTAAAGTTCGATTAAAAAACTAGCGGCTTCAAAACGACTGGAGTAGAAAAATACTAAATAAAAACAATATGGTCCAGTCTCCCTTCTGCGGGATGGTTCAACCTTGAAGTGAGCTAACTTTGGATGACTCAGAGATGACCTTCAGAAGGCGCCGTAATATATTTTCAAGTAACCTATTTTTGAGGGATGTACAAGGCAAAGGAGGAAATAAAACTTTTTAAAGTCGACAAAGACGAAGAAATATCAAACTTTTTTATCCCTGGTAGATGCATCGGACGCGGTAGTTTTGGAATTGTTCATGAAGCCGTTCAAAGGGGAAGCAGTTCAAAGTGCTGCATTAAAAAGGTAGTCGATGTTTATCCGGCATTTGCTGTTTTTCGAAGTTACAGACGTGTCTCAAATGCGACAGTACGACTGTGCTGAAATTTAAGAATAGCTTTATCTACGTCTGAAATCGTTTAGCAGTAAATTTGCAACTTTATGGAAAGGTTGGTGCAGACATCTTAATGAAAGCAGAGAGCTGCTATAATAGAAGGATACACCAACAATAGGTTTTTTTGTCCATTTAAAAAGCATAAATATATGCGTGCAATTCTGTTAGCGCTCTAAAACAAACATTTTGTTTCTAAAACGCTTTTTACGGTCGACGCGTCGACGGTATATCGCTTTTTATAAAAAGCGGCAGGTTTCTACACCTTCATGCGGTTCACAAAGGATAAACTAGGTTAACACCCGGTCAGTGCGGTATTATAACAATAAAGTCGTAGAAAAAGTTGGCGCATATGATTCCCCATATGCGCGTGCTATTGAGAATGATTCATGATTTTCATATAATCTGCAGGTTTTGCAGTGGCCGAAATCAAATGGTAATCAAGTCAGGCGCAACTTTAACTTTGGCTTTTACTTGACTCTGGCTTAGAACTTCTCTGCAATTCTGTACAAAGCATAAGTGTCTTTTGGATTCCCCGGTTTTCCCTGTATGTGCTTCCTACTAATAAACGCAAATGGCTAATTGACGAACACATGAACCATGCGTGTTGATAATGAGACCTGTTATAAGCCGTAAAGGACTGTCATGAGAGAATGTGTTCAAATTCGTTGACTGCCTCACTTTGATCTACAAATAAAATTCGGTATATCTGCCAAGCATACACTTCCCGCCAACGGTTTTTGCTACAAAGACGTTCTGAATTCGTTAACCAAACTCAATGAAACCCACGCAGACTAGGGATTGAAGAACTTTTCCTGCATTAATTATCAGGATGAATATCCATCCCCTTTGCTTTGCAATAATGATGCTTTCCTGTGACGAAAGACTAAAAATCTTCACAGCACATGCAGTTTACTGGTAGTTGTTGCCTGTTCTATGTTTCGTCGCACGATATTCCAACTTAGCATAACTCGTATCACGACGACTAGAGCCGACACGTTTAATTGAAAAATAGCTGGTCTGCTAAGTGCATTCAAGTCTTTTGACCTTTTTAATACAACGCGGTATTGCTAGAGCCGTAAGTAAATCAGAGTTGCGATAAAAGTAGATCTTAAGAGAAGGATGCCCAAGGCTCGAGGCTGATTATGGGACCAAACATGGGTTTTCACTGCTAATTTAACCTTGAGTCCCCACAATATGTCGAGTATTGACAAGCACTCAGTGATTAGAACCTATTTTGACGAATACAGAGGCGACTCAAACAGTTATTTCTGCTGTCCAAAAGCAATCAGAACCACACTTCGGGTCGGAAAGAACGGATTTATCTCTCGAACTCAATTGAGTGTTGCCTTAATTGTTCTGATATCTGTGTTTATGTTTTGGATGACAAAAAGTATACAAACCCGATTTCTCGCCCCTTTTTGACTTTCATCAGTTTGATCTTCTTAGTAAGTCAGCCGAATTCGATTGATATTTTGACTAGTGGACTTACGCAACTACAGTGTTTTGTCTTTAAAACCTCGTTTCACAGTCAAGGATACCCTTTTAGATCATTGTTTTCGTTTTACTAGTAAACGCTCTTTTACTTCATAACCTATTGCAATAGATTACGCTAAGTGACCGATCACATAGAATGCTATTTAGCATTCTGAAATGTATTTTCAATTAAAGAGGATTGATTAAGGCTGTAACATGTGTTATCTAAGATATTTACGACAGGCGAAGATGCTGGCTTTAGAATGCGCTTCTTTTTGTCCGCCCGTAAAAACTATGCTCAACAGGAAATGCTGCTAAAATAATGTGTATTTCTTTTGATTTTAGTGCTCTTATATCCTCAAATATACTTTTCAGAAACCAAACACAAAAGATACTTTCCCGCAATTGTTTGGTAGAATATCACGCCTTCTCCGTTTTTCACGTTGGGCTGATCAATCTTTATTGCAGCGAAGTTTTTTGATTCTCGAATACTTTTGGATCTTATCTGGTATTGTATTTGCGTTTACAGTTTACAGTCTACAAACTTTGTTCTCAGCATGCTCGGAACATCAAACGCAACTATGTGTCATTAAGGTTTCATATATGGCTTCTAAAATTCCGCAATAATTGAGGACTACATTGTACACTTTATAACGTCCAATTGTAAATGGATTGATACGATACCATTTGCGTAAACATTGCACAGCTTTAAAAATTCTTATAATTAGAAACTTTTATAAACCAAAGCATGCATCATGTTTGAGTGTAGAGTACAAAGAAGACAAGAGCTTCTATCCAAAGCGTATGGGAGAGAGTACTTTGTGTTTGTTTTCCGTAAAATATATCCAAATATACAAGGGCGTCGAAGATCAATAAAAAACGCACAACAACTAAGCAGCCATTCTTGTCAAGTGTGCTTTCTGCAGTCGCAATAATATACACATATACATAACATCTTGAATGTAGTAATTATCCTTAATCAAAAACGCTTTTCAAAATTTCGATTAACCTTTTATGTGATTGGTCACTGATTTTATTTTCAGGCTTTTGAAGAATTGTCCTGTCTAACCGCAATTCAAATATTACTAAATGTGTTTCATGTGAGAGATTGCTTAAGGTGTCGTTTCTGTTTGATATGCACGATAGAACCAACGTTGATTGTATTTCTAAAATAAGCTTCTTTGTAAATGTATATTTTAAATTACTATAAAAAATTACAGCAAAACCACAGAAAATACCCCCAGGCAGTAAGTAGAGCATATCGGATAGTGATCGGGACGCGCTGAGCTTCCGTAGACCAAAATGAGTCCCGTCCGTTAACATCACGGCACTTGTCCTTAAGCTTTAATGATAGCGCTGTCTATCCAAAATGAATTGAAAGGCTAGATTTTGTCTCACCAATGCAAATTCAGAAGTTAATATTTTATCGAGGTCTCATAGGAGTGATCTGCACATAGCTGGCCTGGTTCAGGATGGAATGAGGCATTTCATTTTAACTGAACTGCGA
This sequence comes from Spirometra erinaceieuropaei, assembly GCA_902702965.1. NCBI lineage: Eukaryota > Metazoa > Platyhelminthes > Cestoda > Diphyllobothriidea > Diphyllobothriidae > Spirometra > Spirometra erinaceieuropaei. The sequence goes on along the minus strand of CACRXP010000047.1, from coordinate 829,011 downwards.
TCGAAGGCATTATAGGGACCCGGGCCTCAGATCTTGCCTGCTTGAGACATGGCTGGCGGTCAAACCAGAGTTGTTCATGGTAGTCTTCTCTGTCGTGTTGACTATATTTCCATATTAACGATTTTTGACCTTCATGCGACTAACGGCGAACGCTGTAAGCCGGTTAAATGTAGGACAAATTGATCATCAAACAGCCGGTCTCAATTTTCGGGTCATAATAGCCTGCCGTTTAGTTAGTTGACGACGCTGACATTCCAGAAATGAGCAATAGTGTCTCACACATCACCTCGATGACATTTAGCCACGTTTTCACACTGCCGCGGAACATCTTTCAGCTTGACCATTTTAAGCAGCGAGAACGGAAGTGCTTAAACAGCCAGACACACTATTTTTGACATGGTTTTTAGTTGCCTCTGAGATTGATTTTCCGCGACTGACTCTTATACCAGCCCACGCGAGGGACCGGTGTCGAAAATTCGACCGTCGATTCCAACGATGTCAACGGTGTGCAGAGACGGTGACTTACTCGTGGATTAGTTTGTGGCGGGGGTAGGCTTGCGCAGCATCTACTACACTCTCCCCTCCCTCCCCACCTGCACCCGATGTAATGACCAAGTCAGGAACACTGGGGTTGAGGGAGGCCGGAGGTAGCTGGCACGGTGAAAACCCGCCTCTAGACTACCACCACGTCCCCTAGTCCCCTGCAAGCACTTAACTAGGATTTTATACATCAAAAATAGGACGCGGCAGGGATTCCAAATGGCGCGACGTGAGTTTGCACCTAGGCCTGCCACCGCACCCCGAATAACGCCTGCCGGACTCCGATTTGGTCCCGAAATAATCCAGCGCATCTACCGCCTGGCACTGGGACCAGTATACATAATAAAACTGCTAATGCAGTGATTGCGTATTAAGGCTGGTTCTCATTGGCATCACGTCATATTTTAAAAAACAGGGTTTATGATGCTCTGTCTCTTCCAATGGAAATAGTTCCGTCATAAAGACAAACTAGTGCTGGAGGGAGGAAGCAAATACAGACTCAAATGTTACATACAACGACAATGACACCAGAATAGGCGTTAGCAACACCACAACTCCGGGTGCTGGCGCGTCCGAAGTTCAGATCAGAGTAAGTTGATCGTCGAGCGAGACTCCTAGCCTAGCCCCACGGCCTTATTTCAACTGAGGTTAAGAATATTCAGTTACATAGACGTAATCCCACAGTCTACATACTGACTACAGGATGGAATATGGACGATTTTACGGTGCAAATTGCTCCTATAGGCGTAGGGAAAGGACAAACTGGCTCCCATATCAATACCGCACAATCTGTCTCGTTTTTCTTTGTTTTCATTTGTTTGCTCCCCGCCCATATACTCCCACGTCTTACTAGTCTATTGATTTCGTTTCATCTGGCTGCCTTAGCTTATCACGAGGAACTGCTTGAGGGTTAAATAAAGGCTTGATTTTAAGGCCATTTTTACATGGAGGCTTTTATTTTCCCTAGTCTGAAATAGTATTCTTTCAACTTGTATACAGATCCCCCGCCATGGATTGATTGGCCGGTCTAGTCGACACAAGTGGGGCTCTGAAATCAGCATTCTCGCCTCTGTGCGGCACCCTGGCATTGTGCGCCTACATGGTATCCTGGAGACCCCCCAGCATTACCTGATGATCACCGAAATTTGTGAGGGAGGCTCCCTGTCAAGTCACCTGAACTCTCTCACCGAATCTGATCTGGGTTTTAAGGAATACACGGTGCAGGAAATTGTGCGTCAACTCACTTCTGCTCTGGTTTACCTCCACAATCGGTCCATCGTCCATCGTGATGTCAAACCGGACAACGTTCTGCTTGTACACAATGCAACCCTCGAGAGGTTAACCCGACCGCCCACCAAGCAGGACAGTTGCGCTTTCGTTCCGACACCAACCAAACTACCGCACTCACACAAGACAGCTCGTCCAAGTCGGAGACAACACAGACAGGCGCCTGCAAAGTCTCGTCTACCAAAGATGTACTCCAAGAGCTGTGACACCACCGACCTCTCTACCGAGTGCGAGGACTCGCCCAACGGCGGCGGCGATGTCTCCAATCTTAAGATTAAACTCGTAGATTTCGGCATGGCAGTGGAGCTGGAGGGAACGAAGGAGCCTCTTGTCGGTCTCTGTGGCACCCCGCTCTACATGGCCCCGGAGGTGTTGTCAGGCAGGAGCTACACTCGACAATGCGATGTCTGGAGTCTGGGCATCATCGCCTACCAACTCCTCTGCAAAGATTTTCCCTACTGCCTGCAGATGGAGAGGAAGCCCCTGCAGGAGGTTGATCGGCGGACGCCGAAACTTGTGAGTCGCGCGATGGCAGACCATGTGGGATTTTGTGCACGCCACTGGCTCCTGTGCGTGCTGCAGCCAGATCCCGTGCAGCGGTTCTCAGCCGCGGAGCTCCTGCGACATGATTGGCTGCTGTCAGCCGCGGAGGCGGGCGATGATCTGGGCAGCAGCTCACTAGCCTCCTTCCGTGGCTGCCTACAGTCCTGCTGTGTTTCTTCAGACAACACCAGTCGTGGTTATGGCCTGCCGATAGTCTCGTCAAACATTTTTTCTTTCATGAGGGCGTACAAAAATGAACATCACGGGGCTCTGTAGTAAATAAATTTTATTCGCAATAGCTCGTTTCTGCTATTGGACCCGTATATGGAGTACGTCTGATTCACAGAATTTGCAGCATTTTTATACTGACGCTCGCTGTAAAACAGGCAGTGCAAAGCCGGCTTATCAAGGTTTCCGTTGGGGTTTGTGAAGCACACGAAATACGCAAGATGCGGCTAGCAGAGTTTAAGGTGAACGTCGATCGATAAGGACACAAAGTTGCAGCTCTAAAAAACTCGAGGTCAAGCCTCTTTGAGCGGAAGTCTAACGACACATAGGCTCATTTCACTCAGGTTTGAAGGCAAGATATCCTAAATACTAGATGGTTTACGCGTTAAAGAGACAGAAACTTAAACATTAACGTTGCTTTCGAGAACCGTTACACTTTTTCGACAGGACTAACAAATTACTGCAGTAAATATACGCAAGTCACAGAAAGGCTTTAGGTCATTGATCCATTTCGTTCGAAATCCATATTTTGACTATGCCTAGCAGTTATTTGTGATAATGGGGTGGGCAACATTGTCCTTATACTCGATATGCTCTTGGATTGATTTGTTTGCATAACCTTGTGAATAGAATGTTTAATGATGCGTATGGTGTACCAGACTTAGAACATTACTGAATTATTCACATTCGGTTTGATATTGGGTGATTTGCAAGCATCTGAAATCCGTTAACGGAATTCGACTGCCTGCTTTCCAGATTATTCTCTGCCATCACATTTTTGGGCCCAAGTTTCCTCTTTCCACGAATGACTACTACAGACCGATGAAACACTGGCTGACCTTCAAATTCTGTTCGAGGATTAGGCATTTACCGCGCCGAAAGAATCATTGCATGCGGTCCGAAGGATGGATGTTATTGTAGGACCTATTAAAAGGTTATTCTTTTGGCCTGCTATAATTTGTAGGAGTAAATTTACTGATTATTTTTAGGTGACCAACACTAACGAGTTAGTGAATTCATATAAACCCCTGCGTGAGAGATCGTAGAGTAAAATTGTTTCGAGTACGTAAGGCCTCCTTCACCGAAAGATTTTTTTGGAAAGACACCACCGTTCTTAGTGTATCCATTGCGGAGAGAGTGAGGCCAAAAGTGGGAATTCCATACCCGAGGCAAATCAGAGCACTCATTATTATTATTATTATTGTAAATTTGAGGCCCCTGAATCTATTACGACGCGCGAAAAGTCGTGACATGGAAGGAGGCGGCCAGCTGACGTGATAACACATTTCTTCTCGGGACAGGGGCACAGACTATAGTCTTTACGACATTATCGCCTGTGCGAAATTCGAGTCCTCCCTGTTGCGGTCCGCTACACCCAGAACCAGGACCAGATCATGTGAGTGGCACGCGTAGACGGGCTGTTTGATCCTGTCAGTCACTGCGCCAACGAACACCCTCCTGCATTCTTGACTTTGTCGCGCCTTCGGAGCAGGGTTAGTGAGGGAACAGATAGCGGGCTAAGTGCTGCCGAAGTCTGCCTTAAAAAGAACTGTCTCACAGTTAAGTAACCGGTTCTGCTCACGCCTGCGTGGCCGGGCATTGTCGCTTGCGATGGTAGAAATATCTGTTACGGACCTCGGATGAATGTCACACGGGACAGTCCAATCCGGGTGACCCAGCCTGGACATTGTGTTTTGCAAGGAGAGCCATATAACCTAGTTCCTGGATTTCAGTTATAACTGAATGAAATGATTCCTGTTTTTTCCCATGAGTCGGAGTTTTTGCAATATTAGGAAGGACCGAAACGTCCAACAAACCAGATTTGTTTTTTTATTGCGTCAGACGGTTCGTGTTGGTCTAGGTAGGCAACTCAAATTATGACGAGTAATTTCGTCTTTAAAGAACGAAAATGGGGCAAAGAACGCTATAACTACTTTTTGTTAGGACATTTACCGTGGATTGAAAGCGGAGTCTATCTGTCCAGTGGAAAATTCTAAAATGCTGGATGGGTGAGACGAGATAACTCCAGAAAACCGCTCGTTCGCCGGTGACGTCCATATCTGCCGCCAGGCTAATTTAACCTACCTGTCTTATGAACGTCTGTTTACTTCCGCACATGGGCCCGATGGCCGGTATGAAAGCTCGATACTACTGAAGCCATTACACTGGCAATTGACATTCTGACTAGTCCTGTGACGGTGGTTATAAGTTTATCAGAATACTATTTTATGTTTTTTACCGAAAGTATCATGCATCAATGGGTGTTGTGCATCTACAATTTCGATAGCTCTACTGCTTCTCGCTGAGCGAAGTTGCAAACTGAACAGCAAAAACTTAAGTACGTGAGGACTGCAGAAAACTACACCGGGGTTGTTTGAGGTAGTCTTGAATTTATTCTCGAGCCCATTGTCAGAGTAGGGGAGACACGCAGGGCTAGCAGAAGTATAAACAATCTTGGTCGTTAACTGGACCTCGCCATTTCGCACGTATTAATAACATGAAAAGACTGTTAAACTAGCAAAAAGATGATGGCAAAAGAAATCTAGAAGGGTATTAAGTTAAATACACTCAGTATGAGGAATCGAGATGCGGAGTAGATGTGGATTTGCGGTTGAGCCAACAGGAGCAAATATGATGGAAAGACAGATTAGCTGTCATTTGGTATGCTATCTAGGGGTCGGTTTAGACGCCCGTGATGGTTTCGAAACTCCGCCTCATTCTAGAACAACCTTGTAGCAGTAGCAGAGAGTTAAGGTGAAGGAGGCTTTTCTCGAAACCTTTTCCATTCAACCTTCATAGTTTCTTTAAATGGTATCATAGACGCGATTGTATTTTTTACCGGGGTTATCCAAGGACTGGACTGTTACTGGGACACCTGTGCCCCCTGAAATCACCTCCAGGAATCCACTGGGTCCGTCAACGCGAGGTATCAGTAAATCAGCTAGTAAAGGTGGCACCCGAGATTATTTGCAGATGTTTTTACTTTTAAGTTTCTTCTAGTACTTTTAATGTACCAGTTTTGTCTCATTTATTTCTAAGTTGGTCCTGCCTCTGAATGTCTTCCTGTTTTGAGCCAACAACAAAAGTATTACACGCAGAAGAAGGAAGGCCTAACTGACAGAAACGAATGAGGGTAAAGAAAGTCGAGAGAGCCATAATAAGCCATGGAACAGAGTTTTCTCAGCCTTTCTCCTGAAGACGCATCAATCAGGGAATGGCTATGTTCAAACCGCCTTGGGAAGTTTCACTTTCGGCTTCCTTCCTCGTAGAGTACTTTCCGCGACCTGCAACTCACCATGGTTTTCGATTTCCTCAGGCATCTCCGACCTTTCTACTGAAAAAATTGTCGAAACCTCGTCCCGCAAAAAAATTCGTCAGCTGTATTTGTGTAGGCATTCGTGAAAGGCGAAAAATAGCCGACGTCAGTTAGTTTGTGCATACTACTCATCGGGTTGTTGCCATCTCGTTGGTCAGCCTGAACACAGATCAACATTTTACACCGTGTCGTATTCTTATTTCAAGGCCGTCTCATGGTTATAATTTAACTATTCGTATTTCCTCGAATTATATTTAAACATTTTATGATAAAACCCTGTTTCGCGCCGAATGTTAACACCTTTTGTTCTCTCAAGCCGAAATCACTACCAGTTTACGCAAAAATTCCGAAATCATATTCAGGAAAAATACGTCATACCCCATCCCTAGCCAGTCACAACTTCTCGAGTGTGCTCCAATGTAACGAAACCAGTGATGAGGCCGCTGCACATTAAATAGTTTCCTTTATGCTTCTTTCCTCATTCCCCAAGGACTAATGGGGCAGAAAGTGCTGTCATGAGCCCTCCGGTTGCCTTTTCACACACACGCAAGCGCAGATCGGGTGAGCTGGTTATCATTTTCACGTTCGGGAGGAAATGCGCAGTTTACGCTTACGTCAAATCTTGCCTCACTGGTCAAACGTCTTCGCCGAATAAGCAATACGAGCAGGGTGCTAGGGAGGGGGGAGGGCGTTGCGATGGAGGTCCGACAGTGTTGGTGCTATGCAGGCACGCCGGGCGCCTTTAAATTCCGTACCTGCACCCGCACCCGCCTTCGGTCCTGTTGACACTCTGTTGCCATCGAAGACAGGTGAGAGTGTGTGTGAGAGAGAGATGTAGGAAGAGGAAAGCGTGCGGCAGGCGCGGTGTAAGTCACCGCTGCCGTATCCGCACTGCGAGGCGTACGATGCAGGCCTACACTTGCGACGATCGAACTGCTCTGTGTGCATGGGAACGAAAAGCATTAAGTGAAGAAGAAGAGTCGAGCACCGGAGCAGTGTGTTTTTTTGTCCTGAGCTTTCAGACTCGTACAGGAGTCCATCGTCAGAGGTAGCAACAGCAGCAGCACCAGAACAAGCGACAGGTATAAGGCATGCAGGCCAATCATCGACCGACGGCGCAAGACTGGAGGTGACTACGCATGACTCTGCAAGCCGGCGCCAGATCGATAAATCGACTGACCGAGTTCTCATCCGAGGCCCAGGTTTCGATCAATTCTCGGCCTGTTTTGTTTCCAGCGTGGGCGACTATTTTGATGGCAGCGAAGTTAAACTCGTGACCCAGTTCGTAGGTGTGAGCGGCCATTTGTGATAATGCGTCGCCTCGTCGCACATCCAGCTTATGTTCGTGTATGCGAGATCCGAGCATGCGTCCAGTCTGTCCTGTGTAGTTACATGGACAATTTTGACACGGAATGCGATACACTACTCCAGATTGATCTTCAGGCTTTAACTGGTGTTTGATTTTCATGACCTTATTGCGCACGGTAGCTTTGGGACGGTGTGCAATTCCAACACCTAGATCCGCAGTAATGCGCTCAGTCGCTTCTGAAAACTAACTCACTTCATGCATGCTAAATGTACACTAAAGTCGGGTATCAGCCACTTTATGCAAGGCACACATTTGGTGATACACCTTTTATGTAACACATTAAATATCATAAAGAGGATTGATTAGTGGTGTTTGTTTATGTTTTTGCAGCCCTGTGGGGTAGTCCTACCAGCAGCAAATCAAAAGATCGAACAGGGAGTGGGCCGATATCCGGATGACATCATTTTGCCAGTCACAGTTGCGCGTGAATAGATTAGCTAACTTTGACCCAACTGTGGAAAACTCCGTGCCTCGGTGGGATTCGAACCCACGACACTTCTGAATAGATTAGCTGGAAAATCTGATAAGCAGCCTGAGTTCCTCTGTTGCTAAAAATATGAAGGCCAACTGCAAAGTCAGGAGTCATTTAAATTCCTCCTACTGCCTACCAGTTCAAAACTCTGGCCAAAAGGACAACACGTATTATGTTGCAATCTTTCTGGGTAGGTCATGCAGATTTAAAAACCAACTTTGAATTTTTGTCAGAGAAAAAAGTTGTCAGGGGAACCTATTAAAATAATCAACTATTGATGGCTCTTGTGAATTTATGCAATAGATACTAGACGGGGTTAGGCGATATAGCTAGATTCTCAGAGCAATCTCTCTAGAACATCTCAATTGACAGTCCTCTGGAAAAGCCCTTTGCTGCAACTCCCATGATCTTCTTCGGAACCGTTTATTCGTCTAAAGTTTTCGTTCTTGTCCACGGCCAGGAGCCTGAAGACTGTCCCGGTTCAAGCATACGAGATGTCGTTTCTTGTCTGCGTTGACGGTCATAAAACAGAATTCACTAGAAAGAAATGGACGGTACTTTTATTTCAGAAGAAGATGCGATCACTGAAACAAGAGGTTTATTGGCCCGAAGTTTCGGATTCTCACTCGAACCCATCATCAGGGGCGGTTGCAAATAAAGGTATTGGAGGCAGAGTCTTTGGTACTTTTAGCCTCATACAAGCAGCCGGATCCGAAGGACCTCGTGAGAGAACATGATGAGGCAATTCGACTGTGAGATCGCGGCTCGTTGCGGCGGACGGCAAATCAAAGTGTCGCCGTATTATCTTTGAAAAGTCAAACGGGCAAAGATATGTTTTCGGCAATTAATTGTCTGACCGTTGCTTGTCAGCACAAAGCAGTAAATATGTTCCCATGACCTCGAACATTTGGTTTCTCTTTAGCGTGGTACAATGAATCATCCCCGTATCGATATTTCGTTCTCACATTGTTAGGAGTTCAACCTTCCTCCTAGTTTATATATATACTCTGAAGGGACAATTTCGGCTTTGTGTTTGATAAATGATGGGATCCGCCACTTCAGAGACGTTTCTGGTGCAATTTAGGGGAAGGAAATATGTGGGGCTAAGCTCTGTCAAGGTAGCTGTATGGTTTGAATGAACACCTTTCGCGAATGTAGGATCTGGTTGGGTGACCGTATGACCACCGGCTCTCTCGCTGCTGACACAATAATTTGGATGCTCTTGTCGGCACCTTGTAGATAGTCCGAAATACCTGTTAGGCGACCAGAGTTCTTGATCGCAGAGGGTGCACGTTCGAACCATCCAGCTGCCTTGGACCAAGCTAAGCTCCGCCTATTTCTGTCCTCATCCTGCCAGACAAAGCACAAACACATCTCCCGAAAACCATTCTCCGGCTTCCTGACCTCAGAACTAGATTAGACCCCTTCCTGCTTGTATGGTATGTGCAGACAACACTAAAACCCCTTCCACTCAACCCTGCTAAATGGCTGCTTTCGACCTGTCCTACCTGTTCGCTGTCAGACCGTAACGTGTATCACAGTACTGGTGTGATTATGGATAGACAAAGACGTGCGAACGCCTACTTTGACCTCATTTGTACGTTGGAACCATTTGCATAAGCATAAGCACATATTCGCTAGAATTCCGAGTCAGTATTCTTTGACCCCATCATCCCATTGCGGCAGCTTCTCCGGTTTTCTTCCTCGGTCAATTACACATGAGAAGAATAAGTGAGACTGAAACTTGACCTGGGCGAGAGGTTGCACTCATCATGACTTTGGATGTACAGCGGAATCGGGTTACGTTTGGAAGTAGAAAAAGGGTACTAAGGGTAGGGAATTTATTCTGCCTTTCCTCTGCGCCGTCAGGGGAGTCGACTGACTGACACTTAAAGAAATATTCGGAATATCTGAACACACTTCTAGGCGAACCCACGTTGCATCGTGCTTAATATGAGTCGAAGCAGACATAGATGGCAAGAAAGCAGCCTCTCCGCCCACTGTTTGTAAGATGAGGAAAGGTGGCATGCATAAATTCAGTCCACCTCGACTGCTCAGTTTCTCCAACAGTTCGAAAATTCGGCCGTCATGACCGACGATGTCAACCGTGTGCTCCAAAGCAAGGGGGACCAGGGACGGCGACTTGCGCAGTATCTACCTCAAAAGCGGGTTTTGGCAAGTAACTTCTTACAATAAAATTGTATCATTTTACGGTATTTTTTGTGAATGAAGGCGAAAATTCGAGTTCCGGGTTTATGTATAAGTAAAAAAGAAGGGTGGCCGCGCAGCGGAAATTTTTGTGAATAGTGCATTCAATAACATGGAATCAAATCAGGAAAATATGACCCATTGATCATTTACTTTCCCCTTCATAATTCATGGGGCCGGATTCAGTTTTCAGGTTTGTAGAACAACAGACAAAAACGACAAATCACATTCTCAGGACTACGGATTCCTGGTTTCTGTGGTCTTTCGTTTATTTGGAAGCAAGTTCTGATATTGAGACAGTGTTGAACCAGCCCTCGAATAGTTTGATTGCAGGTCCTTTTTGTAAATTAAGTGACCTCTGACACTCTTCTGAAATACGAAGCTGGTCAGCAAATGGGCAATGACAAAGCAGCAGGTAGCGAAGAGTTTGAACCCCAATGCGCTCAAGCCAGGCTAACCGGTTAGCTTAAAATATCAGTGCTCGATACATAAAATACTTTAAATACGTTCACTTACACAGGAAAGTAAATGCATTTTTACTGCAATCAGGTGTTCGATACCAAGTAAGAACAGACGCAGAAGCAACTTAAACACATTGTAATGAACTATTTATGAAGATAGCCCTGACATCAACATGCACAACACTTACAGTGGGTGACCGATCTCGTGAACTCCTGGCCGAAATTCTGAAATGTGTTTTCAATTAGGAAAGATTTCTTGGGTGAGATTGCAATATTGATTAATATGCGGCAAAATCTTATAGTATTTTGGACTCACCAGGATGTTGACTTTTGAATGCACTTCTTTTGGACCTCCTGTAGAAACCAAACTCGGTAAAAAATGACTGCGTAATTAGAATGCATTTTTCGCATTGATTTTTCGATGGTCTTATAAATTCGAATATATTTTACAGATAACATGCATAAAAATTTGCTTTCACTTACCTGTTTGATAGAAAATCGCGTTACCTCCTATATTTTACAGAAGTGGCAGTACCGGCATTGCCTTACACCCAGTAGGACTTGCAGTAGGCTTGTTTGACGCAGGCATTTCAATAGTGTAAGTAAAACCTGCGTTCCCACTAGTGGCAGTAATCCTGATCTAATCCAGCGCTTCGACAAGTCATCCATGTAGGCGCATTACTTGCTTATTTATTCTGTTACAACTAACACAGTATTAGTTTTAACCATTAGTTCTGCTATCTGCTGTTTGGCAGATAAAGGTAACAATCACATTCTTAGTAATATCAGTAAGACATACATTAGGTGTGCCAACTCATGAAATGTTAACCTAATTTCTGAAACGTGTTTTCGTTTCGAAGAGATTACTTAAGTAGGGTTTCGAACATAACCATCACGTAGCGTAATCATATAATAATTCATTTACCGCTGGATGCTGGCTGTCGAAGGAACATCTTGCCGGCCGCATGCAAAACCAACACCAAAAATGACTACTTAGGTAGGATGATTTTTTCTCGTTGAATTTCATGCCTTTGCCAATTCGAGTATAGTCTACGGGAAGCATACATGAACCTATTCATTCTTTCACTCATTCAGTAGAAAATTACGTCCTCCTTCAATTTTATTCTCGGAGGAAAGGTATAATTTGATTTTCTAAATCTTTTTCAACTCCCGAATAATTTTGAACCTGATCTGTGGTTACGCTTGCATTCAGGGTTCAGAGCCCACAAATCATACATTCTCTGTTTACGGAAAACCATACATTGATCTACGGTATTAAGAGGAAACCATAAGGGGTTCATTAAATTTAGGGGTGGATTCGAGTCATATCGTAAACTTTGCAAGCAACATTAATAACTGCAGAGACATTATGTTTTATAAACGGGAATTGCACGGTATTAAAACATCTCATGATTAGAAACCTTTTTAAGACCGAATTATACCCTTCGTACGCGTATAAATTTGGCAGAAGGCGTAATTTTCTACCGACTTTGTAGAAGAATGAACATTTTATGCTTCTTCTCCGCGGAATATTATTGGATTTTCAAGGGCATCGAACATCAATGTGAAAAATTCAATGCTACTAATACAGTCATCTTTTACAGAGTGTGGCTCTTGCATGCGGCCGGAAAATTGTTCGTTCGAAAACCAGCATCCCCAGCTAACTGACTTATTCTGAAATTTTGCTGCATGGCGATTAATTTCAAAACCAAACCTACGTAATCGTTTGCGAAACGAAAACGCGTTTCAAAATTTCAGTTAACATTTCACGAGTTAGAGGATGTGCAGTTGCTGTAGTGCGGGTCGACGCATAGAAGAAAGAGTTCAGCAACACATAACGATAATGGCATCGGTTGACTTTATCAACCGTTCAGTCTACCGTGACTGTATTTGTCTTCATATGCAAATTATGGACCCAAAGCCACATCGGGGCATCCTCTGGTCAGATCCTGTCCTTATGATACTTCAGCTTCTAAGTGTCAGCATATATACCGTCCATCAGTACTACATATATGAATTTACCTTTTATGATGTAGATAAAATGAGCTGGAGGCAAGTTTTTCTAGATTCGTTTTTAGTTTCAATATGTCTTTCCTGTTGCTTCGCATCTTTTATTTGAGTTTAAATTCAAATAATTTTTTTAATATTTGACATAACGGCTTCCTTTCGTGCACTGTTAAAAGTGTTATTAGCTATAAGTATAGTGATCGGTAGGGGGCAAAACCTAGATGGGGATCTGGGGGGTCGCTGATAACGGATATAAGTAGGCTTCCGTTTCTTTGAAGATTTTGAGTTACGAAACGTCGGAGTCTATTCGCAGCCGTTCCGCTTGACAAGCGCATATTCGATTCGCGTCCGGCCGGCCGAAACTAAGGGTACGAATCGCTTCCGACTCAGATCATATTCGTAACTCATTGCTTTAGGTTTGGCTGCCGATTTTATTGTGCGTGTTGTGCTAGGCTGTTTCTGACGTGTTCGACGCTCCTATTTGAGCTTTGCTTCATTTTTTGCCCTCCATTGTTGATTTCGTAAAGTCCGTAAAGTATATTTATTACGAATATATACTCAAGAAAACCACATCAGCTAAAACGACAATCAAACCCCTTGGCCAAACGGTTACCTTCGAAGAACGACACGAGCATCAGAGGACAGCCAGAGACTTGATGCGAGACAAGAATTCTAGAAAGGGGTGCTAATTGGCTTCAGGCACTTTATTGAGAAAGAAAGGTAGCCAGATTCCCCCGCCGGCACATGGCCCCTCAGTAGGTGGGGCTGTTTGGAGGCTGGGCATGTTGTAGCCTCTCACTATTTACGCATTTATCATGAATATTGCGCAGGCAATATGCCGCGGACATGTGTGCACATTTCCGCCTGAAAATTCCTTCTTAAAACAAATTACCCGTTATCTTGTGAAATTTCCTTTTTTAGTCTAGTGGTAGGGTCCCGATGAAATACCCGTGTTTGTTTAACTAAATCACTTGTCGTACTCTTATCTGCGAAGCAAGCTGTGTGCTGGTCTGCGTGACTTTCTTAGTGTCAACGAAGGTGTATATATTGTCGATACTATGGTACGTAATCCGGTGCCGTTTTTATGTCTTATATGACTGTGTGTTAATTTGTGTATGCAGTTACCTATTGTTAGTTACTTTACTAACAATTAGGTTCGGTTGGTGGCTGCCATCAGTTGTAGCAAGCTTGGTCTAAAAAGGTGCCCTTACAGCCCCTACCTATCGTTTTTGACAATGCTAACTAAAGATAAGGCGTAAGTATTACGGAATCAACCGGAGCACCGCCTATAAACGGATTTTTGCGTGATAAAGGGCGTATTATGCTGCAACGGAGGTGGATGATCCTTTCGCTGCTTCGATGTCGTCAGTGTCAACTCAGTCGCAGGAATCGGTAATACCTGACTTGAGGTCTTAGGTTTCTATTGGTAGGTTTTTCATCAGTGCGAGTTATTAGTCGGTGTAGAATCTGCGGCAGAAATCGGACGTATGGCAGTGGTATGGGGTACCCGCATTCTGGTGGGATGGAAAAAGCCTGTTTGAAGACGCAAGTGTCACTATCTACAATTAAAACACTGCTTGATATGCTACATCCCTTACATCCAGAAATACACGAGGACGAAACATGACGGAAGGCATTTATGAATATACATATTTTTCCTTAGACTTTTGCTTTGATAAGTGAACATGATCATAAATTTTCGTTTTAGTGTTCTGTCGTGGAGGTGGGCATGAGGTAGGAATCCTTCGCAGCGCTGATAGCCGCAGTTTTGAACTTTGAACTGCAATACTTAGGTCTGATACGGAAATGATTTCGTGCGGGAGAAATCAGTATCGTAAAGGGGAGAGGAGCGGGACATAAACGACAATAATGTGGCGTCCTCTGCGCACTGTTTTCCTCGAGGGAGCAAGAGGGGACAACACCAGGGATTTACCCCGCCAGAGCCTTTCGGTTCACCTCCTCTAGCTCTGTCACAGCGGGGCTGGTGCCAGCAGGGACCGTCGACGACCCTAGGTTTCTGGTTCAACACTCCAAAATAGTCTATTAAGAAACATTCCAAGGGAGAAACGTCCACTCGAAGATGTAGATATTTCAACGTTTACCACTGAAAAGAAACGGCGGCGTTGCACGTCTTGAAGAACGCACAGTACTGCATACGTTTTCGCAAAATTCAAAAAGTTCCTGTCGATTAAGAACCCAAAAACAGTCGGTATTACGAAGGCTAAGACAACGTTAAAAATGCGTAAGAGATAGAATTAATCACGGGCGGTTTCTACAAGTGCGGAAACATCGTTAGCGATAATCATCCGAAGCAGATTTTATTACTTAGTCTATAGTCTACTTACATTTCACTCGCTGGATTTCCAGAAAGCTCGCAAGACAGATATAACTAGTTTCGAGATTTCTGCAGCAATTAATCTACCCCAGTCATAGTATTTATCGGGGTCCGGATGCTCAAACAGCCGTAGAGATAACTTCACGTCATACTAAGGTCATGCATCCAGGATGGCCTACTTCCTGGTGACTTCGCTGCTCACTTAGATAACTCGGTCACTTTACCTTGACTGGCGCCGACAACGCTTCTGACAACGTCTAGCCACAAATACTACTTGGACCAGAGAGTAGGCTTACTCGTAAACCGATCTCCATCCTCGCATCATTTGGTGTTTTTATCAAACGGCAGAAATTTTTTATCATGCCCCCAAACCGTCAACTAGGATAAGGCGATCAAAACGGTATATTTTGTTATTTTGGAACTAACACACGCAGAAATTCATATCGCTGTAAATTCACCCAAGTCCTGGCAAGGACGTTACCACATTCACATGAGGACGAGGAATATATTCACACTATGTTGCGACTGAGTCGGATCTGATACAAGAACAGACGAACAGGTTATACCGAAGCCTAGCCCCTTGAAACGCCTGTTTTGCTCTCAGTTACCGGCCCGCATTATTAATCTAGCGCCCGGTACATAAGAATTAGCGTCCCAAGTGACTGAGGACAGAACTCACCTATCTGTATGCTGAAAATGGTACAATATGGCTGCCCTGCCAGCACCAGTCCAGGCTAGCGCCCTCTGGCCGACGGGGCTGGGAGTTCTTATGGCAGGGCAGGAAGGCGATGGTTGGCGTGGCTTAGGCAAATTGGCCTCTAATCGCCCCCCCTACTAAAAAAATGCGCAGGGCGTCTCAACTCTTCGCTCGTTTTCCGCCCTCTTTTTGTTGCTGAATATGTCGCCGGACGTGATATGCCTGCAAGACATGGAGAACAACGCAAATCCTAAGTGTATCAAAGCGACCACCACGCACTCTTATAGAGCCTAATCCCGACTTATTCCGCGCATTTCTCCAACAGAAGGTGGTTGGCGGTTAGTACTAAATAAAACACTTTATTGGCGTAATGGTGAATACTGATAACGTGGATGCAGATATACGCAGATGGTGAATGTTTACGATAGCAGAGAACGGACAACGCAGACTATGCAAACTAACGGCGCGTTGGTGCATTTGCCAACTCAACGGTCGGCTCCTATAGGCAAATGAAATGGTTGGTTAGTTTTTCGTAACACAGTGGTGATCTGGGTTAGTAACGCACGGATAAATGCAGTATTAAAAGCGCCATACGGCAACTTAATCTACTGCAGAAGTGTCATGCATGGATTAATCAATGCAATAATGCATTTATGTAAGCCTAATGACCGTGTCCTCCGAAGGTGACATCGTCGGGCAGTCCATGACGTCACTAGAGCAATGTGGTTGGTGAATTCCAGGATTAAATCAGAGCAGTTGTATGCTGCCTTCCGAGCAGTCGTCTGTCGTTCAGATCTGCTTCACGGGACGCAGACGATGACCGTTTTTCGAAGAGCCTCTTCAGTGCAGTTGTTAAAGCTGCACTTCTGCCGAATATTATTAACGCGCGCGCGGTAGTATCAAAACAAGCACTAGATCTGCGTGCGCGTTTAAACGTCTGATAAGAAGACGGCATATATGGTAGTTAAAAGACCTGATTTACCGGATGAGGGAATATCAGACCCATGATATTTTGTGGCTTTTAGCTTCCAGTAGTCCTTCCGGCAACGTCAACCGGTCGGATATTACAGTAAGGATCTGCCTGCCATTTGACCTGCTTAACTGATGAACTGTACGGCATACGGCCTATATTGACGACGGTCAGTTGAAAATGTCAATAATGAGGCATGATTTGCTGTTGCATTTCCATCATAATTATCGTATTAATTTGCTTTTTAGGCACGCCGACCTTTGGCTTTTGTTTGTTTTAACTTATCAAGCCCATACTTGTTCGCCCATTTCTGGTATTTGGACTGCGCGCTCCATTGGGTTTCATCCTCACTCGCTCCAGTGCTATGAACTGTAACCTACGCGCAACTGGTGTAACGTCGCTGATCCGACTGAGAGCGAACCCGAAGAAGAATGAAAGCAATTTACAAAAAAATAATGGGACGTGTGTTAAAGTGAACCTAATACAGTCCTCGCTAATAGCCTAATGAACACAGGTTGGGCGGCAGAAGTTCTTACTTACCAGCAAAGTCGACAGAAAACAGACAGCCGAAGCTCGGGCGTCCCATTTCGTTCCTAGGTTGACTTTCTGGCGTATTTACTGGACCACAGGCGTTGAGGTAGTTCAAGGATTGAAATTCAGCGTTGTGATTGGTCGAAAGGCATTTTGAAAGAAAAATAGAGAATAGAACAGAACAGGCTTATTATAGCGCTCCTTGGGCACTGTCAGTCTCCTTTCAACACAGAAAAAAACCTAAAACAAACTCTTCGATTTCGACTGCACTTTGACTTAATTTGTTTTGGGTGTCTGTTTAGCCAATAGAGCGCGAATTGAGATTTTGTTTTATGTTAAAAAACCTGAGTTCGACTTAATTTGTATTTATGACATGTTTCTTATGTTAAGTCATTTTATGACAAACTCAAATCATAACAAACGTGACACCACGTTTTAACTCACCAACATGCACAGTCAAAGTTGTTCCCGCAAACACCAACCTTATAAATAGTAAAAGCGGCTGCTTGCGCGTCCTTGCAGGGCTAGTGGTGTAGGTTATAGTTAATTACACTAGTCCCACAGGGGCACTCCGCAATCTTTAATACTATTTATAGGGATGGTGTTTGCAGGATCAACTTTGACTGTGCTGAATGGTGAGCTAAAACGTAGTGTCTTGGTTGTTTTAATTTGGCTTCTCTATAAAATTATTTAACAAAAAACGTGTAATAAATGCAAATTGGGTGGTATGATGAGGACTCCGGTTTGTTATTTTTTAATTTTACAATGCCCCCAACCAATCACAACGCTGGATTTGAATCTTTGGACTCATTCGACGCCTGAGATCCCATAAATATGCCGCAAAATCAACCAAGGAATCAAGTCAGTAGCAGGGACTGGACGTTGCACTAGGTAGTCAATCACCCGGTACAGAGGGAGACCAGGAAAAAAATGTCTCCCATCGGGAATCGGTCCTTTCAACCAAAACGATCAATTTACGCATCTGACAACTTCCAAGTCAACAAAACTCAAAATTCACATCCTTCGGGAAGCAGTATATTTTTACTCTATACGTCTTCTCGGAGCGGTTAGATACGCCAAAGTTCTCATAATACCCTATCAACAGCATTCGTGAAAAAAATGAGAAGGCTGGGCCCCGTTTAAATCACTCCGTCTCTCCGTATAGGCAAACCGCGTGACAAGTGACATTTTTTCCGAAAAGCATTGAGTATTTTCGTTTATGTGGCCTTCTTGGCTAATAATGTACACGCATGGGTGGACCATTCTGCCGCAGAAACATTCATGGAGCTGGAGGCTGAGCCCCGCCTAGCCTCCTTCCAGCCCCGCCCAGTAACGGGGTCACTTGCTGGGGGAGGGCGGTCGGAAACTAATAACGTCACCCTTATTAAAGTCCTGTGGAAGGTCACATAAATATCTACTCGTTTCGCTTGCTATACCCCATTGACAGCAATAATTTTAAAAACCAGGCCCCGAGCTGTCTAATTTTGACAGATAAGACAATAGTCTTGGGTCATGCTGGTGACCTATACTATTCCGGAAGTTCTTGGGGTTTCTGAATAAATTTACGAATGGCAAGTCGCATTTTCTATTAGCTAACTCAGACAAATGCGAATTTAGTCTAAAATTTGGTCCTAGAAAGTCTTATGCAATCGAAGCAACTCTCACAGGCTATTGTCAAGTCTAATTCGTCTGTTTCCTTTTGGTAGGCAGTCCCATCCCATTACTGTCCAAAGCTTTGTTCCCCCAATTTTGCAATCACTCGACCCCAACTGGGAGATTGGTGATCAGCATTCGTCGAAACTTTGGGCGAAAAACCGGGGTTTTGGAGCTTACAATGTTCGTTGTATTCGTAATCGCTGTCAATAGAAGGATTTGAATATGCTCTGGCTTTGGAGCAGAAAGGACCTGGGCTGACTTTGCGTGCCGTTGGCCATTTGGGATTGGTTACTTTTTCAAGTGCATCGATATCCGGAATATTTGCTGGCACCCGCAGGGACTGATTAAGTCTCGAGTAAGCGTCCACTTTCAGTAAGGCTTCACCCGCTAAGGAAATGAGCTGCTAGAAGGAGTATTCGCAGTCCTTACGTACCCAGTAATGGTGGAGGGTCCTTATTTCTGACCGCCATTTATTGTGCCATTATAAAAGACGAGGTATTAAGATCATTTACTGATGTATGCTCGTCCATGTCAACATGAGGTCATATTCCTGACAAGTTTTAACCAAAGTCTTGTCACCAACAGGGAATTAGTACATGCTATTGAACTCGATTTTGAATATTTGTCTTACCGCATTATATCTTCAGGATTTCTGTCTGTCGGACTGCAATGTTTTCATTGTGCCATTTTCTGTGTTTTGTCAACTTTCAAGCATTTACCTAGGTGTGTCTTTCTGCTTAGTGTCCAGTGGAATTCATCATCTTTTTCTCTGCGTTTCTAACTCATCCTTATCACTCGAAGTTTATTTGCGCTTGCCGTAAATTTTTATGTTCTTTTACTCTGCGTCCTGATATCTACTCTTGTTAGTCAGCCTTTATTTAGTTTTTCAAAGAAATTCGCAGCACTTATTTTGCATTTCAGTACACACTAGTTCTGTCAGATAAGTACTAGGATATTCGGCCCTGCATTTGTGAAACGGATTTTACTTTGTTCCACTTGATATACGGCAGTAACCTCCCTCCAAATGGGTTGCCGTTGTATGCTCCACGATTATCTATGCATCACTTCCTGAATTTCCATAGAGTTTCCCTTTCATAGCATTGTCCGAGTTAGTCTACTGACATTTACGGTCATGCTCATGTTTCATCACAGAATTGGCTGAGCCATATTTAGCAGGACCACAGTTGCGGTTAAAGTATAAAATTTCCATGCCTACCATAACGACTTTTGGTGGTTTTAGATTTCAGCATGTATTTGTGCCGCAGAGTTGCGATTCTAATTTAAAAGTTTGACAAGAGATCTACGAACTTCAGTTGCCTACTATGCGCCCGTTTACTGACTCAAAGAGTCCTCTCTTTCGGGGGGCTGTTCCAAGTTAACCACCTGAGCAAAATTTTTGTTGATCTGTGCACTGGGAATAAATGACAGGAGCCTTTGAAAACCCCGTATAAACGGTACAGGAATGCACGAAAAACAGTTAATTTACAAGAAACGTACAGGAAATTTGTGGTATGTAAAATGCAAAAGACGCATAATGATGCAGGAATGCTACAAAAGGAGACGTTGTGGAATAAAATCAAACAATAGTTGCACGCAATATGCTCAGCAGATCGTCAAGGTCCATGTAAACAGAATGAGTTATCGGGATCAGGTTAATTGCATGCTTATAGTTATAACAGCCTCTCAAAAGATGGGGTTAGGATAATTCTGGCCAACCTTTTACTGGTGAAGATCTAGGCGTCACGTGAACACAAATGCATTGGAGGATTGTAAGACGTACGTCAGCAAAGACTTCCGCTAACGAATGACTCCATATAAGACAAAAGAGCAGCCCCGGTTGGTGTGAAGTAATACCTTATTAAGTTGGCAGTAGTGCCGCCTAGGATTTGTTTGCGATGCCACTTCAAAAAGACGTTTTATCTCACATGGAGACCAAGTCTCCTCAGCAACGGAAACATCACTGTAAGGTTACCTTTGCACTGCCTATCGGGAAGCGGTTAGAGGTTTAAGGCGGTCAAGCGCTGTTCATAAACCAAATGCTTTGGCTCAGGAATACCCTTTGTAGCAAGCTGTTTAAAATCTTCAAGAATACTGCCAAAGTCCCATTAACAGG
Source organism: Spirometra erinaceieuropaei (assembly GCA_902702965.1). Classification (NCBI taxonomy): domain Eukaryota; kingdom Metazoa; phylum Platyhelminthes; class Cestoda; order Diphyllobothriidea; family Diphyllobothriidae; genus Spirometra; species Spirometra erinaceieuropaei. The sequence goes on along the minus strand of CACRXP010000047.1, from coordinate 808,278 downwards.
CCAGATGGACTCAGATTACTAGCCTATGGACGGAAACCTCACGCATTTGTTTTAAAAGAGACCTGGTTGACTGAGGAAATAAGTATCAACGAAGTCAGTATTGGAGGCTACCAAGTGTTCCGTCGTGACAAGTTTCAGCGTAGGAGAGGCACGGAGATTTTTGTGTACGATTAAATTCTGTGTTGTCATCGAGAAATATCCAAAGTGGCACCGCGAAATTTTGAAATAATTTCATGCAGGATATGTATCATACAATTACGGAAACTTAACCTGTGTGTTGTCTATCTACCTCCCAGCTCGAATGAAATCGCCGGTATGGAACTACTTAGTGCACTAGAGTTGTTATGTAAGCAGACGGACTTATTACTTCCGGGTGGCTTTAACGCCATGAGACGTACTCTTTTGGAGGAAATCTGGTTAGTCAACATGGACGATTCAGAAGAATTCTGGCAGTACTTTCGCGGGATTATATAGCGTCAACCTGACTTCCATTGTCCATGAATGTAAAAAGATCATGTGCGCGACCGCCTTGGGTCACTCAGAGGACAAAAAAGCCACTTCCGATAATTTGTCAATACATTGGGCAGCCAGATTGTGCTTGTGCAAGCCAAACCTTCTTCCGACGTTAACTTTGGGGACGGGGAATTCAGGCAGAAAAACAATAGCAGCTTCCGATGTTACCTCGTTCACAGCTATATCACTCGATTAAATGCACACAGCCTTCGTGGCGCCTGCGAGAGACATATGACTAAACGGGGCGGTCGCCCGTGATACCGTTTAAATTCAGACAGAAAGCCTTCAAACCTTTTTAAAAGAAATCGACAAGTTCCATCTTGTATGTTTTGTGACAGAGCTGACCCGAAATGCGTGACAGGAAACTGCATTCGTCTAACAGTCGTCGCGTTGATTGCAGGCTTAATGTCGTCCAAAGCCGAATGCTGTGCCATTTATATGAACTGATTACTATAGTCTTTTCAGGGACAGAGTAGGCAACTGATAGGGAAAACGGGCAATTCTAAGCGCCCCCATATGTCTTAACATGTTTTAACAATGACCTAATTGGGAACTCTTTTCCTTTATAAGCAGTTGAAAAATGCAAACCTTGCGAGATGAAGCGGCCCGCAACCCTACCATAATCCTACATTATGAGTTCACGATTCGTCTTCTATTGGACTAATGTCTGCAGAGTCATCAGGTGACGGCCTACTATATCATTTCGACAGAAAACCTATTACGGAGAGTATTTTCCTGTACTACCACACAAAGAGATCTGTTTGGCCCGATTTGGTGCTTAATCTGTCATGTTCGTTTTGTTTTTGTCTCAGATAGAGGCAGTATTGAAGAAATCCAACATCAAACTGACCAACCGACCAGACATTGTGGAGAATAGAGAGGGAACCATTCCGCGGCAAGAGAAAGGGTCGATTCTGCACACACGAGCCCAAGTGGTTTGTTGATAACTCGGTAAAATTAAGGCATTCTTATCCGGCATGTTAGGTATTGTCACTGTCATGACTACCAATATCACCGTCAACTTTGATGGGCGATATATGAACTGGCAATTATTGGCGTTTGGACCGGGAGAAGCAATACCTCCATATGAGTGCTGTTTCAAACGAAGTTTAAAAATTCACTTCGAGTACATAAACTGCGCGCCAGCCACTCCCTTTGACAGACCGTGGATAATAATTTAGATTATGTGAGACAACTTGGGGCACGCCTTGCATTTCATAGGCATTAAGAAGACATTTGGAGTTTCGGACTCAGAATGCATTTATCCGCCTAAAGTCTAGCACACAGTAAATTCTTCGGTAAACTATCCTCCAAAGTAACTAAGTGTTAAGTTTATGGCATAACAAAGAACTTGGGAAAGCCTAGATATATGTGAAAGGTTCAACCTGGAACGATCTTATGATAAGGTAAGAAGTGGAGAAGGAAATTTTTAATTTTAACGTCTTTGTTTAACTAAAGATGCCAGTCGCTTAAAACCCCAGAATAGGCATGCTAATTGCAAGGAAGGGAGCAATATGATCATATTTCATGCTTCATAACGCACATTTGGACCACGATGATCTGTCGCGTGCATACGCGAGGCAATTGAATGTCTCGGGTCTACAGTGGCAGTAGAGCAAAGATATCTTTCAGCTGCGGAACTTCCCGATATTTCCGAAGTATGCGG
>CACRXP010000047.1:789143-799854 GCA_902702965.1 Spirometra erinaceieuropaei | reverse complement strand
ATTTTCGTCCGGCGGAATAAATGACCGGGGACGTGTCTTCTTTGTCCGGTCACCGTCAAAAGGCTGTCGAGAGTGGACGGCGTTTCACAATTCTTTCCCATCACGATCTGACTCACCTAAAAGCCATCATTGCTGAAGAGGACGGCGGACTGACTGTACTGAACGCGTGGGCATGCCTGTATGTTTAGTGCCTGGATAATTTGATTTTATCCCTGTTGTGCTTAATCTGTTCTCACCACAACTTCCACTTCTGCTCTGGCCCTGGCGAACAGTCGACCCACCTCCCTGTCACTACCTCGCTCCTATATTGGTTCTGGGCACATTCTCAGCCTGTAGAGGCTTCCTTTTCGAGACCCTGTTAACCGCATGGATTTTGACTGTTGGCTGCACGCACCCACCCTCGTGATAACTGGCGCCTTGCAACCCCAAGGCTTCGCAGATTATGCAACACCCAGCTTTCACCCACCACCGCTGACACCAACTTGCACACCGGGTTGTTTTCGCGGCCTGCTTTCCGTCCATGGCTGACTAATATCCGCTGGAATGCATACACACCTCGCTTTAGGCTCTACATTCGCTTCGACTGTAAAACAGGACGGTGATGGCTGTTTTGGACCTGCCCACGCATATGCGGTAGGCTGGTGGCCGTTTTCCAGGTTTCGATTTCGTAATGTCTGCACCGACTGCGTCAACAGATAGTTGCGAGGGCCTCTATCTCTCGAGTGTCCGATTTCTACCGACAACTTGTTGCAACCAAATTATTGCACAAAAGTAAACGCATGGGCCGGCGACGCCTTTTTATGGCTATGAAGGCCTTTTTCAGTGTTTTTGACCGCGTGAGAGCTCCAAAGTACGTTCACCGGCCTGCAGGTGGCTTAAATCAGGCTAAATTGTCAGTAAATAAATGCGATATTTAACTGACTAGGAATGACAGTTGTCTGTAGAAAGGCTGGAGTGCTGAAAGCCTTTTAATGCTTCCAAGTTACATATTATCCAAGAATTCGTTTACTATGAAGTATGACAGCTAGTCCACCGCCTGTTGTTTAAGCATGCGCTTTGAAATGCCGTTAAAAGGATTCAATATAAAATTTTGACGCGTGATTCGCTCAAGATGCGGTTGATTACGGTATCCCCTCAATTACGGAAGTATGACAGCTAGTCCACCGCCCGTTGTTTGAGCACGCGCTTTGAAATGCCGTTAAAAGGATTCAATGTAAAATTTTTACGCGTGATTCGCTCAAGATGCGGTTGCTTACGGTATCCCCTCAATTGCGGATAAATCTTTCGCCTTTTTTACGGTGAAGAGAGTTTTGCATGAGTTCGCTGGTGGGGACGTCTTCAGTGTTCTCAGTCAACTGCCAAAAGTGTTAGGTTCTACAGTTTATTTTCGAAATAGGACAGTTCTTGGGAGCTCTCAGCCGAGTATTAAGTTCTTGGACGTTTTTTATGCAGATGACCATTTGGGTTATATTGGTGGATCCACCTCGTCATGAAACCCTGTCGTCGGAGGAAATGAACTTCAACAACAAAGGCCCGCTCATATTTAGTTGAAAAACCTAATAAGTTGTCTCTTAAAAAGTGTTTTACTGGGTTATTTCGCCGATAAATATCAACTTCTCTCGTCTTTTTTCAATGTAAAGTCAAGGGAAAAATTAAAAATGCTCGCTTGATAATGCTAATTTCTATGCCACAAATGACAGATCCACCTTTTCTTATTACTAATGCAACCTTTGTCATATTCGCTTGCTTTCATACCTCTTTGGACGATTACGTATGCGCTGCATAGTGGCCGTATAAGCATTATGATATTTCCCAAACGGCTAACATAGTGCCTGTTTTCTAAATCAAGTACCAGCGAAAACTAAAACCCACAAGTTGTATTTTAAATTTTGCTGAAAATTTAGAATTGTTACTTCTTGGTGGGTCGTACCACAGTTACTTATGGGATATTTGTAAATGCTCAGATATTACGGATGTGCTGATAAAGGTCGCCTGTAGGCGTTCTTTCTGCTTTTAGGACAAAAAATTGCACGCAGTTGCGAATCTTATTTTTTATTAGTGAAAAAACTTATTTCTAAGAGCAACATGATTACTCACAGCGAAGTGAAATGTCCGATTTCCTGTTAGCAGCCATCATTTTTTAGTTGTTCCTCGTTTATATTACTGCATTTTATCAGAGAAACACGCATGGATGGACAGATAAAGGTGGCTGTCAGCATAGAGCGATGTGCCTGAATGAGGTAGTGTCGATGTGAACCTAGAGTTGTAAACTCCTTAGTCGGTAGAAGAACCTAAAAGCCTATTTTTACATGCGAAAGAGCATTTATTTGGAACGCGTTCAGCCAATATGGAAGGCGGACGAAGTTGGAGGTACGACGAACTGGTCATATAGGTTTAGATTATTGTGTTTCATGAGTTATCTCACCTACTGTAGATTAGCCTGTCGCCCTAATTTCCTAAGCTGTTGTGCTTGATTCCTGCATGTGAGCGTTTTTGATGCTTCATGCACTTACTAAGAAGACACGCTGATATGCGCATATTGTGGCTATTCTTTTTGAATTGTGGTGCCGGTTAAATAATATTTTGTATGCAGAGCAACATTTACCGACAAAGACGAGGCAGACTGGACTGGGCATTTCTGCATTATTAATTGTCGCCAGCCAGTCATACCAAACCCCGATGTGTGGAACACCTGGGGCACGATCCCGCAACCTGTTGGTTAGAAGTCCAACGCCTCTAACCACTGAGCCACGGGCTCGTTGTCCTGTCGGTTGCGATCATGAATATACGATGGTAGAGGCGGGCGCTCACCGATCGTGTTACGGAACTCGCTCGTCCCGCTGTGGCTTAGGGCTCTGTCTCGACCCCAACCAGCAGCCGCACAGCGGCGCGTAATAAAGGCAGAATATCATTACTGACAAAGACAATGGAGACTGGAGGGACTATTTCTGGCTTATTAGCCTTCATCAGCCAGTCATATCCAACCTCGAATTGTGAAATACCTGGGGCTCGATCCTGAGACCTGTTGGTTAGAAGTCCAACGCCTCTAACCACTGTTTATATCCCTTAACCTGGCAATCATTGGAGCCCATTTAATGCTAATGGCACTTTGCTGCCTGCTAATTAGAAAGTAGATATATGCGCAGTTAAAACTGCCCTACTCGCCTTGTGTCTTCTTAAATGTTGCGGGCACGAACGTCAGTTCCGATCTTCGCATATTTTTTGTGGATATTTGGTGCCGTAGCTCCTTTCGTGACAGACGATACCCGACGTTGTGTGGCGGAGGTCTAAGGGGCAGTTCCAGTAGACTGCTAGTTGCTCTGGGTAGTATCGGTGACGCATTGTTCGATCCTGCCCTAACATTCTTATCACCCACCCCATCCCGTCGCCCCCCACCCCCACTTTCCCATACTTCACTGTGTTTTCGGTTTGCCTACAGATGGCCGGCTTCTTGCAGTCGCTGTCTCAGCGCTTTCAGGTGAACATCCTCGTCTACGATTACTCCGGTTACGGCGCCAGCAGTGGTCAGACCCTGGAGGATAATCTCTACGCGGATGCTGAGGCGGCGCTGGCAGAACTTCGCGCTCGCTACCTCTGTTCCCTCAGTCGCGTGGTGCTCTACGGCCAGAGTATCGGCACCGCACCCACTGTGGAGTTGGCAACTCACCACAAGGCATGTTTTTACACTGCCCCCTTACTCTATCGTCATTTATCTTGTAATTCATATTGACCCAACTGTGAAAAACTCGGTGCCTCGGTGGGATTCGAACCCACGCAGTAAGGGGAAGGCTTTAGTACAGACAACGCTCTAACCACTTGATCTACGAAGCCCCGCCGAACGACGCGAGTTTAATAACATTTGGGTCAAGTTACCTGCCTAACCTACTGCAACGTCTGGAATCCACCAAATCTGATACAGTAAGTTGACTGCCCAAGTAGGATTTCTTGAGTAATTCACCTAGAATCCACCAGATGACTACCAGGCTCACGTAATTCAGAGGTATTATGGCAGATTTTTAATAATTCATATTCTTCCGGCGGGACCTAGTAGCCCAAGTGATTAGAGCGTTGGGTGTACTAAAGCCTTCGTCTTACTGCCTGGGTCCGAATTCCTCCGAGGCGCCGAGTTTTTCACAGTTGGGTCAATATGAATTATGCAAACTCTGCCAAAACATCTATGAATTTATCTTTTACACGTTTTCTCCAAAAGCAGGCAGTCTGACTGTTCTGGTCTTCTCTGACATAGCAAATGCTGGAAGGAGGAGAAAGAGAGAGGGCTCAACGCAGCCCTTAATTTCTGCATTATAGACAACTAAAGACGCATTTTAGCGTTTACAACGGACTAACAACTGTGGCTTGGCGGGTTATCCGCAGTCAGACTGCAATGGTTCCTTCCTTACATGGTCTTTATGGCACCCTCACTCGTGTGAGCTTCGATTATACCCCTAATAAAGTCTGGCACATGTGCAGTTAATGATCAGACTCTGTCAAGACACACGCAGTCGGACCGTGCCGGCCACTGCGCCCACGCTTATATCCGAGCCTACTGACTGCATCAAAACACACTGGGTGTGGAAAGAGTAGCTGACACAAGCCTGCTTCAGCATAAACAAATTCATTCGCAAGTCATCATCATCATCATCATCATCATCATCATCATCATCATCATCATCATCATCATCATCATCATCATCATCATCATCATCATCATCATCATCATCATCATCATCATCATCATCATCATTATCATCATCATCATCATCACCCCCGCGTCATATCCGGTACAGCGGTGGTTCTCGTCGCTTGTAGCGAATAAATTGTCAGATTTGTAAACCTGGCTGACGGTCACAAATGAGCCAAAGGTAGGCATTCCATTGTCATCTTTCTTTTAAAGCGGTGTCACTCAGTTGTTGATTGCTTTAGATCAGGGCTAAAAGACAAGGTGGGGCAATCGAACCACATGAATGAGCTTTAAACCCTCTTAATTGGTATCAATCTGCCACTTTTGTGAATGCGCCTGCCAATTGGGGATCCTCTGCTGGAACTCGTAAAAGAACCGATATCAAAGTCGGTTTGCGAAGTGTCCTCTAATCCGTTAGTGGATGATGGCCAGATGCGACAGAACAGAGCTTAAAGCCTCCCCTTCCCCCTTTTCCAAGCTTGTCCCATGCCGAAGACGTCTTGAAGCCTTGCAGTGTAATTGCTCCCCATGCGGGAGACATGGCCTCCCTCAAATTAAGTGATGCATAGGACGGTGGACGTCAGCATTGCCTGCAACGCTAGCTCCCCTTGCCCTCCAAGAGCGCTTGAACAGATCTTCCTGTAACAGTATTTTTTTCATTTTTTCCTGCCCTCCGCTCTAACCACGTCGCCTTCCTTCTGTCGTCCTAATCCTCAAAGCATGCCCGTTAACCCAGTTACGCAAGTTATTTCAAAAGTCGGAGGGTTAACCGTGCGTCCATTTCTTCGTTGGCGTTGTTTTGACGACCTAGGAACTCCAACCTCCATGTCCGTTAAATGCCAGCTCTCCTTGATTGTGTCGTCGAATCATCGGTCAGTACGTCTTTTTTCCTGTTCGCGGGATGAATCATCTCATTTCCAGTCTGCCCCGTACGGACTTTCTGCCTCAAGCACTGTCATTGTATTAAAACCAGCAGAGAAATTCGGTCCTATGCCCGGGGGAAATTCTCGCATTGAGAGACCCACCGCCTTGCTTCTCCCTGGAGAGGGTAGGCAGTCGGAAGTACTTTTATCAGTCCTTTGAATGGGATGGGTTGGGCCCGGCACGTCCACAAGTGCCGCGTAGTGGGACAACTTTTATTAAAAGGGTTTGCCGTCGAGTAAGTAGGCTCTCAAGCTTGACAGGCAGACAGTCGCAGACCCTGTGGCACTACCAATTTCAGACATGGCTGACTCATATGTATGAAGTTGGTAACATACAAAAGGTCGCACGTCAGAGAAATATTACGACACGCCGAGTGCTTTCAGTTCATTTCAGTTCAGTGTATTTGAGGGAAATTGGCTTACACATTCGAACTCCCGATTCGCCACATATAAATCGGAGGAATTATCAACAATGCAAGGAAATTACAACGTCGCGTAGGTTATAATCCTGCTGGGCTCAGAGTCTCCAGGCTTGGATCGCATATCCAAGATGTAGCCTTACAAACGTACCGAAGGCTTCGGAAAAGCCGTCTTCATGGAAAACTGTGAATTCCCGCTTGATGGCTTGCAGGCATTACCGTTGCAACCTTAGCCGCCTTGCAACGGTGTGTAGAAGGCTTTAGAATGTTTGTCATTCAAATCCCAAGATCTTTATGTGTTTCAAATTCCTGGAGTGGTTTTCCGTTTAGATGCTGGGTGTGCGTATCAGGGACCTGATTTCGATTTCTGAGACGCGGCGTGATGCATTTGTCCCAGTTCAACAGCAAAAGCCATCTGCGGGACCACTGTTCTCATCGTCGAGGATTTTCTTGAAAGCTCGCTTCGTCGGCAGCACTGTGGATGACTTTGCGCACCCATTGTCCTATTCTTGTACGCAAACATTGACAAACAAGAGGGTCTGCCCCAGTCGCCTTCGCCATGCAGCTTGGAGCTTCACCAACAGAATGGCGCTGGAAATATTAACCTCTCCCCGTCTTCCCGAAAATATTTCTCAAAACTTTCATTACTTTTAGCGTGCAGGAGTAACTTGCCTAATAATTTTGGATTCCCACACCCAAATCGACTTTAACGCGGGTCCCGGATCAAACCTTGTCTAATTCTTGGCAATGGCCAGATATGGTTGTTTGGTGATGACAACTGCGCTAAAAATCGATATTCCGGTCTCATAGCGCAGTAGTTTTCTTATTTTGTAGATTTTGCCACACTTAGTAGTAGCCTGCCCCATCAAAAATAATTTCGTAACTCATATTTAAAATAGCCCGAGGTGGGAACAACTGCAGCAGAGGCCTGTAAAATATGTTTGGTGCAAATTTAGAACGCACCCTCGGGGGAGGAGAACAAAAGGCAGGTATAATTGGATTAACTTGCCCCGAAAAAGCCATTCATAAGACGCAAAGTGTAGCCCGTAATTACCCGTCTTTCGCCAGTGCACGGGGACCACCACTGTTTCGGGTAGGGCTCGATGAGGACTTGCGCGCTAATTTGTTTGCAGTGAAACAGGCTTGCACAACCTTAACCTCTTTCGCTCTATCACTCTCCACATCCACCCTATTCCAATGGCAAGACGCAGTGAAGACTGGACCTGTGGGCGCAGGCACAGTGCTTGATGAGGTTAAGTAGCTGCGTGCCGTACACGATTTAGCCACCTAACTGCACACGAATCATTGGGGGCATCTCACACCCACTGCGTGTACTATAAGGGCCACATCTTGAATGAACCACTACAACCTGAACCCCAGTCCTGTAGAAGACCGAGTTACTGCTTTGGTTGAAAACCTCCCAAGCCACGACCACTGGCCCATCGTGATCGCTAAACAGTGTGTTGAGTGTTTATAGCGCTGAAGCTAAGTGCTGCACCCAGTGTGCATGGGTCTCGCCCCTCCCCCCTCTCCTCCTCCACCTCCATCTCCTCCTCCTCCTCCTCCTCCTCCTCCTCTAGAATTGGGGTTTAACGCACTGACTGATGTGGCGTGTGGACTCCTGTTGCATGCATGTTCAATAATAAGCTTAAAATAACGCTAATGCACGAGAGTTCCTAGGCCTTAATTACCTCACTGGAGAACAATGACCCATACATGCACGCCTCACCAAAGCTTTGCTGATTAAACGTGTACGGTAACTCCATTTATATTGCGCCTGACGGCGCAAGCTACTTCTCTGTAGTTTCCCTTGACAGAGATCTGTCAACACACGGTTTGCATGGCGTTTTATCAGTCACTCCTTTCCCGCCCTGCAAGTTATCATAGTTATTCTCCTCGTTCACTCGGTTGTTCTCCAACGCTTCGTAATCCTCCGCCTTAGCGTACAGTTTCTCCCATCCTCTGGGCTGTCTTAATTCTCCGCGTTGCTTCTAGGTGGCCGGCGTCATCCTGCACTCTGCGCTCATGTCCGGTCTGCGCGTAGTTTGCCCCGGTACCACTCGACGCTTCTGCTTCGATCCCTTTACTAAGTAAGTGTTTATTTTTAATTTTCGTGTGCGTGTGTGTGTCCTATCTGCTGCCGATGTCGCCTATCTGACCTCCCTCCCCACTATCCAACTCACTGTGCCTATCCATAAATCCGGCCATTACGCCGGCCGAATCAAAGACCACAAGGCGGCTGCTCGTTCTCTATCCTTCCGCGTTAGTATGCACGCTCTCGTCTTCCCAGCAGTTTGCGCCACCCCGACTTTTCTCAATTGCCGTCGATGCTTAGCAACGCTGGTTTCGGGGAGGTTGGGGTGGTTTACCTTATCGTCCGTCTGATCTTCCCCGTTTATAGTAATCGTCTATTTACAACTCAGAACCACGACAGGACTTGCTTCATGTTATTTCCTGACTCTGTGTTTGTGAGTAGATGACCAAGTTTCACCTCTCGGATGCACTCAGTTATCGAATTTTGCTGCGAATCCCACTAAGTTTCTTTTTCATCATCTTTTAATAAGTGGTTTTAGGTCTTGCATGCATGATCGAAATGATGAACGTAGGTAAGATGAAGCAATCAGAAGTTCCCATTCTCACCAACCGTTCTCTCAATGCTCCGGTAGCCAGATGCTGGACCTTGTTATTCCCGGTGTAGCGGTTTATGCGACAACTTGTCCGTCATACGCGACCTGGACTGGCACCTGGGACGTGCACTGCACTGAGAAAGACTTGTACTGCGTCGTTCTCACTCTCTTCTCGCCTTCATCGTCTCTCACTGAAAAGACAAGGTCAGAGCCGCCGGAAGTAGACGTAGCTGCATGGCATAAGGCCCCCGCGTACGAGTGCTGTGCGCGCGCCGCTCATTCCCCCCTCACACGAACCACACCTTTCGGACTAGGGTCTCCCAACAGTGTAAATGGACGTTTGAGCATTGAAGGCGGATCATTCCTTCGCGGAGGGCTGTTAGAAGCCTTTTCGGGGTAATTTTAGGTCACAACATACCCACTTTTTCACTTGATGGAGAAGGGGCAGTAAGTCATTTCTCATGACGAAACGTCCAAATTTTCCTAGGACAGTTTAGATCTTTCCTGGTCTTCCTCTCTGCCAATCTGTTACTATTTGGTCGTCCTGCATCAGGGCTAATTTCTGTCAAGCTAGACCGTCTTTGACTTCGTCGAACACTTTTCTTTGAAAATGAGACGATCAAAAGACACTTTTATCCCAGAGGGTACCAGTTAATTGAACTTTTAAAGCCTTACTGTCACCTGAAATACATTCTTTAACCTCCGTGGAGGTGCTTACTCCAGAAAGAAGGTAAGTAAGACATGTGCAGATGCCTGTTATCGATGCGAAAGGTGCTAGCATATAGTTTACACCACTGGTTTTCCTTGCATCTGTCATCGAAATACTCGGTGACACAGGAGTCCGAATAGATGTACCTTTTGTTAATCCTCATATACAAGGTCAGGTAAACTGTGTAAGTCCTGGATTTGCCAAGATCTGGCCTTGATGGATGGATTATATCACTACAGAGTACTTTTAGTTATTAGCATGGGGTGTTATAGCTTTTTCTCAGACAAATGGAGGTTTCTGTGATTTCCGTCGTGGCTACGGGTCCAAGAAGTGAAAAGTGATGGCTCACGGAGTCACATCCGATGCTTTTCACCGAACAAACTTTTATTTTCGGGGGGGCGGAACATCAAATAGAACGTTAGTTGTACGAGCTTGGCAATGACGGTTTGTCACGTTATTCGGCATCGTTACGAAAAATGGGTCAGCCAGCGGCACTTCAGTGGAAAGTATTTTTTGTGCGCCACGTGTGTGTTCTGGCCGTCCGGCACCGTTTTTCGACATCATATTCACCCACCTCGCAGTCAGCCTCCACATAAGCCTCACACATGTCACACTCTTCCGAGACAACAAGACTTAACTTGTTTTATGGCCGGAAGCGCTCGTGACTGAATCGACTCGGACAATAGCGCAGGTGGGGGAATGTCAGTTGTTCCTGTTCGATATTCAATCTGGCGTTCGACGAAGTTGTTTTCTGTCGCTAATTCTGTCCATCCGCACCATTGACTGGATTCTCGACGGAGCCCCACAGGGCCTTGACAGCGTTGTGTTCGCACCGGGCGCCAACTGACTGACCTCGACTACGCTGATGACATGGCTCTGCTAGCCTATATATATATATATATATATATATATATATATATATATTGAAAGGTAGGCATCCCAAGCGATATAAGTTGAAAAGAGATGGGTTCTGTGGGACAAGAGGGTTTATTGCGTAAATTTTCGACGCTGGTTCCCCAGGTCGTCGTCAGACGCAAGCGGAAAGCAAATGTGAAAGCGAGAAATAGCTAACGTCAAGAGTGCACAAAAAATCGATACTTGCATGGCGTGTGCGCCGGTTGGCGGCCGCCGTGTATCAGCCTGAGCTGGTTGGCTCCCTTCTCTTCCATTTCTCCTTCAGGCTTCTGTACACGGCATCCAACTCAATATATATATATATATATATATATATTGGTGTTGCCGATGAATGAAGTCTTAATCGGTCTGTTTGTCCATAAACGCTGGGAAGACTAATGTGTTCTCGAGCTGCATCTCTGACCCGCAGAGGGTAACCCTCTAGGCTAATGACTGTT
>CACRXP010000047.1:758366-775300 GCA_902702965.1 Spirometra erinaceieuropaei | reverse complement strand
GCTGTCGTGGGTTTGAATCTCACCGAGGCGCCGAGTTTTTCACAGTTAAGTCTACCTAGGCCGAGTCCAAGACTACGCTAGACTACTTCTACATTCTAGAATTCAGAGTGGGACTGTGGAGTAGCACACGGTTGAGAGCTTCCATCAGGTCCACATGAAGGAGTACCGAGCTTATTATGGTAGGCCACGGCCTGCTGATTTGTTTGTGTAGAAGAAACTGTGCTGAATGTAGACCGGGTGGTAGGAATTGCTGACAGGCGTGGTTTCCTTTGTCTGCGCACGGTAGTTTTACGAGTAATGGGCGTATTTTGCTGGTTGATTGTTCGCATGACCAACAGGGCCCGTGTGGTGTTTGAATGTGGGGCTATGGTGTGGGTAGGCATGAGCAACCTGACATAGCCAGAAATCCTAACAGTGTTACGAGGCGGCCTCGGGTGTACGATCGTGCCAATGTTGCGTAGTGGGAATCTTGCGATCACAGTGAGAATGTCCTAGCACAGTTCGTGCCGCAGGCGACTTCACCAAGATGGATGTTGGCTCATCATGACTAATTATTGCACGACATTCCGGTGACTGATGTCGCGTGTATGCACATGTGATCTGTACAGGCGAGCAGGTGATGATAATGTTGTTGATAGTTCGCTCCACATGATTCACGGGTGCACTCGTCGCCGGGCTGTTTTCAGCTCGGTAGAGGGCTAAAACGGTAGGTGTGCCGTAGAGTGCGCGGCGATTGCACTGTTGTACTGCAATAATCACTGCACGTAGATACGGTCCGGGTGGACCCTAAAGAAGCCAGACAAGTTCAGGATTGACGATGTCGGAGGAGAGTCCTTTTGACGGGCGTACGTTGTCCCTTGTCACGAATAGTCTGCCTCACCGTACTTATATCTACTTCACCCCGGTACAGGGAGATCGAATCTAGGAGAAGAGCGTTCGGACGCTGTCCACGCCACCGTGTCATTAGTATTGGCAATAGAAGCGAGCAGGCGAGTTCCAGGAAGCAATTCAGAAGAAAGTGAAATCACTGCAGCAAGAAGTTTATCGGTCTGACGCTTCGGATTCGACTGTCTCGGACGATGAGTCCGAGTGAGAATCCGAACCGTCAGGTCAATAAACTTGTCCCAATGACATATCCCCTTCTGCCCTACGTACCTGGTCCTTCTGCCCTGCCTTTGGTCCACCTTCCAGGTGGACGCTTTAGAGAGTGGTGTGCTCTTAGGAGGATGCAGTAATGGTCCCAGACTGGATGCTAGAGCCAGCGTTAAGCCTTGGTCGCAGTCTAGATGTTCCCTGAGTTGGCGCTTTCCAGTTGCGAGGCAGTTTTCATTGAGACTTGCCACGGTTTCGGTGTATTCCACGTATCGTTGAGTTCAGTACACGATCACTGTATTATTTGTGCCGGCTATCGATCGAGGGCCGTTGCTTTCGGAACCAGTGGCTCGCACTCCGCCATACATCGTCCTCGGTCTTGCTTTCCGGTGGTTAGAGACGCATCGGCTACGCCAAAACCTTGAGGAGCTTCAGTGACTTAAGACGTGTTGCGATTGCCTGTATGACAGCAAGGAAAGTCTGCAAAACTCGTACGGTCTTGCGACACGCCCTTACAGACAGTGTATCAGACATCTGAAGTGCAAAATATCCCTACTTAGCATTCCGAAGCGCAAGATAGTGATGCGATCTGGTTGGCAACGGAAACATAGACGTGGTCTACAGAGGAGTCGTCTGTATCCACTACGACCAATTAGTAGAACGTACGTAGGTGAGACTTTAATATTGACCATCGTGCAGCAAAATCCAAACATACAGTGCGTGACCTATCTCATGAAATGTTGGCTGAAATTCTGAAATGCGTTTTCGATTAGGAAGGATTACTTGGTCGCGGTTGTGATACTGATTATCTTAAGGCATACTGTTATAACATTTTGGACTCGGCAGGATGTCGGCTTTTAAATGCACTTCTTTTTAATTTCCTGTAGAAAGCGTGCTCAGTAAAAAATGACTGCTTAAGTAGCATGCATTTTTCTCATTGATTTTCGATGGTCATGGAAATTTAAATATATCTTATAGAAATTATAAAAAAAAATATGCTATCTTTTAGTCAATCAATAGAGAATCACGTCTTTTTTATATTTTATACTTAAGGAAGGTGTAAAATTAGGTTTTAAAAAAGTTTCCAATTATAAGCTTTTTTAGACCGCAATATGTCCTTTCATATAGCATCGTACCTGGCCGTTTACCACTGCTCCTCATGAAATGTACAACATGGTCCGCATCCATTGCAAAATTTTGTGGACCCTCTATGATATCTCTTTAATGACACAGAAAAATATGGGATTTTCTTTACGCGGAACGCATGCACCTTGCAGAGTGTAATCACTAAGCGCTAATGCAACGAATGATCAGGCTCCAAATTTTTCGGCAATTAGAAAACTTTTTTAAGACCTAATTATACTCCTCCCTTAAGTATAAAATATAAAGAAGACGTGATTCTTTATTGATTGACTAAAAGAAAGCATATTTTTGTTTGTGGTTTCTATAAAATATATTTGAATTTCCAAGACCATCGAAAATCAATGGGAAAAAGGCATGCTACTTATGTAGTCATTTTTTAACAAGCACGATGTGTACAGGAGATTGAAAAGAAGTGCATTTTAAAGCCGACATCCTGCCGAGTCCAAAATGTTATAACAGTATGCCTTAAGATAATCAGTATCACAACCGCGACCAAGTAATCCTTCCTAATCGAAAACGCATTTCAGAATTTCAGCCAACATTTCATGAGATAGGTCACGCACTGTACCTCAGTCATGCAAGGGTGCTGACTAGTGAATGAGCCTCTTTACTACCGCCTGCATAAACCACAGTTGGTAAAAATGACCGTTAAGCAGTATAATTTGGCCTCAATTTACCGACACCATTTTTAAATTTAAGCATCTTTTAGATAAAACATACGCACAAATATTCGTTTGCTAACAAACTACACCTTGAAGAAACGGTGTTCTTCAGTTAAAAGTGCATACCATGGAACGTCCATTCAAATAACATAGCGTCTGTCCGTTTTATAATGCCGCTTATTAGTCATATAACATTTACTGCAAAGTTTTGTGCGCCCGACGAATCTTGCTAGCGTAGAGAAACCGGTGATTTTCCTTACACAGGAGGCATACAGCATTTCATTCTCAAATTCTAAGTGCAAGTGCAACGACAGGTCGGTCCGAAATTATTCAGAAATCTACTGTTCTAAAACCGAAATGCACTCGCCAAGTATGAGATTTAAAAACAGGCGTAGCTGGTTGCCCGGACAGTTCAACTGTCATTACTACTGACGTTCACTGTGAAGTCCACAGTTCGGTGGACACAGAGTCAGTGGCTTGCGAGCGGATTAGTTCATAGTAATGGCAGACTTGCACTGCATCTGCAGCACTCCGTCCCCCCTCACCTACCTGTAACCCGTGTCAAAACACAACAAGAGATGACCGAAGGCGTGATCGGGCGTATTGGCTGAGGGGACAAAAAAGTCCAGAAGAAGAAGATGCGATCACTGGAACAAGAAGTTCATTGGCCTGACGTCTCGGTTTCGCACTCGAACCCATAATCAGGGGCAGTCACATACAAGGGTAATGGAGACACAAAGGCTGCAGTACTCCTAGTACGTGGCTGCTGTGGGATCACATGCGTACTATAATTAACAGCTCTCGCGGTCACCGCCGAGGGTCTTAATGGATGCAATGATGGCTTGTCAGTCCAGTGATTAACGACTCGGACGCCGATGAACTTTTTACTCCAGTGATCGCATCTTCTTCAGAACTGCTTCCTGAAACTCGCCTGTTCGCCTCTATCGCTAAATACTTCCATTACACGCGTCACACATGCCTTGCCTACGCACGAAGAACCACGATTGCACATGGACCCGGGTTCGTGACGGAGCCATGAGACGGGAGAGAACGCAGGTGGCTGGCATAGCAAAAACGTGCGCGTAGGCCTACCACCTCACTCCCATGGTCCACAGCATAAGACTAGCCAGGAATTTACACAATAATTAAAACGGAGGGGGCAGCCTGGATCCCATGCAGCGCGGTTGGACCTGCACCCGGGCGTACCACCATACCTCAGTGCTGGCACTTTTTTGACTGCCCACTCCAAATAAAGCCTGCCGGACCCTGTGCTGGCCTAGTGCATTTGCCGCGTGACCCATTTTAGGGGCATGCCTGAAATACACACGAACCGACTAGACAACACACACGCACACATTCGCAACCCTCTCAAACTGCACCATCATCACTCCCGCCGCATGTATGGCACCCGATCGGACAGCGCATGTGTGGTGGGCTTAACGTCGCCTGCCAGAACATGCTCATTTAGACTTAGTGGTAGGCATGTCATTCGTTTTAATCCGGTCAATGCAGTGTGGGCCAGGTCCTGATTGTGGCCGGTAGATGGTTGGTTCATTCTTAAAAGCCACTGTCTCCCGCTAATTGCTAGTTGTTTGATCTGCTCGGACAAGTGACTCGTGCTTGCGAGAAGGAGAAAAAAGAGAGAGATAAAGAGAGGGGAATTAAGGACGACACAGGCGAATCCACCCACGCATCAAATTAGCACATTCCTCACTGAAATAAATCCCACGCGCTAAAAGTCATGGTCTCGAAGGTTGCCAGCTGACGGGATATAGCTCGGTCCTTCCCAGGACTAATTTTCCGGCTGCAATGGCCACCATGGCACTCCCACATGCGGGCTGTACTTATTTTGGCCCGGCACATATGGCGCGAGGACCAGATTGTGTGTTTTTTTTGTGGCGGGCAGCGCGGTTGATGCTATGCAAGTCTGATTTGCAATAAACTCACTAACGTTATTTAATCCCCTTCGCGGACCAGCGGTGAACATCCTCACTTCCGACGGTTGAACCGTCTAGTCAAGTCGAGCGGTTTTAAGCCTTCAACGACGTGGCTCGCCACTGGCAGTCGCAAGGCGGATACTGCACGCTAGACGAAGTATCTCTGAGTAAGTGCTAAGGTAGGTGAGGTAGGCTCCACGAATACATTGACAGTAGGGGGCATTTAAGGAGAGAACCGTCACAGCACGGCCGCCCAGGAAGATGTCGGTACGAAAGGACGCCGGCTGCCTAGTCCAGGTTTATTAAAATGAGCAATAAAGCGGCCGGCAAAATGTGCAGGGCAATGCTGACTTGAGGTGGTGTAAAGACTGCCGGATGAAGATGCATCACTTGAAGAGAATTCAGCTCATGGAGCTCTGGAGGAGGCTTTCAAGCATGATAGTAGCCAGGTACAGGAGAGGCGGAAGAAACAAGGAGGACGGAGCACATCTGGAGGTATCGTGGACGGCAGCCGGAGAGCCTTTGACCCTGACGACATGCCTGCCACTGTGTTAGACGAAGAACATCTAGGACCATTGCCAGGTCACCTGGAAGGTGTCACTGTGGCGGAGGTCAGAGTCTTCCTTGCGCTCGATCAGAATAGAGGAGGAGATGACTTCAGGTCTTCAAGGTTTTTTGAAACGGGACGCAAAGACAGACAGCTGGGGAGGAACAGTTAAGGGAGGGGGGTGTGCGCAGGAAGTCAGTGAGATTTTCGTCGGCATCGCACACTGAAAGCCTAAAGGTGGTATCGAAAGCCAGTTAAATTCGTGGAAAACATGTCTTATTTGACAGCTGGGCGAATGTTGGGCAGGAGTAGGCTAAGGTGATTGGTCTGGTTCCCGGCGCGTAGGGTGGCCTTTGGATGGTAGTGAAACAGCGCTCGGGGATCCGGTAGGCTACATGACAGTAGTAGGTAATAGTCCAACGCAGAAAACTGAGGAGAAGCTGGAAGATTTGGTTCTACTGGCGTCCCGATCTCAATGCCCGCGTGCCGCGTTTCTGTCACGCCTCGGGTCCGTCAACGATTCCAAACCTGTGGTTGAATGAGCAGAGGGGAATGAGTGCACCTCACTGCCCACTGCCAGCTTGATGAAAATCGATACTGTTGTTGCTTCAGAAACTAACTGCCAACTCGGAGTAGATCGGCTGGAAATAAGGATTATAGGCGCAGACCGAAATTTAATGTATGAATACTTGGGCCGATGTTCATTAGTCACACCGGGATAACCGCGTAATATTCATTAACTGCCGACAGGCAGCTAGTAGTATAGTGTGGGTTGCAGGGAACGGGGAATGTTGGGGTAGAGCATCCACTGATGAGCCGAATCCCTCGCAGATGCACCACGCAACGACAGAATATCGTCAAAACACGTGTCTGGGATTTTAGTTAGTACTTGTGCTGTTAGTATGTCGCCCTGCAACCCAATGGAAAGTGATAATTTGGTCTTTGGGGAGTAAAGAAACCTCCATGAAGTTTGTGTTTTTGAAATAATTCTACGTGGTAATTCTGATTGTTAAATTGCCCGTAAAATGTACCGTTAAAAGGTATTTAGTTTCATTAACATTTTAATAAATGCAAACGAGAACTACAGTTATATAGGAACGGGGTAGAAGTAAAACATGCAAGCGATAAGAGAAGTCGATAAAAGTACTCCTTAAACAAAGGCGGGGTGGGGGACTGTGGGGGAGGGGGTGGGGGTAATAATAGTCATTGTCAGGGGCGGGGTGAGAGCGCAAGTGCGCGGGGGGAGTTGCACCGTTAGTCAGCCGTCGACCACTGTAGGCGCGGAGCCTGAACGTGGTTCTTTGCGCATAAGATTGGCTTTCATAACCTAATGGCGGCCGCTTCCGCTGTCGCTAACAGGCGCTGGCCTAGTAGCTTAGGGTAGCTCGATGGGACCTTATAAATCACACGAAAAGCTTCGTTGGGGTCCACACGATGTCCGGAATCGACAACATGCGCGAGAATGGCGCTGCTTATACTCCTCGTTTCGCCTTTTCCTAGCCATGCCGGGAGGTGTTCGCGTATTCTTTTGGATAAGCGCCGACTCGTGCGACCAATATAACCTGCTCCACAGGAGCAAGTGAAGGAATATATGCACATTGAGGTGGTCTGCGGTGGCAACTTATCCTTACCTTCTCCGCGTAAAATAGGGTTAGTAGAGAATGATATTTGAACCCTTGCTGCTGGGAAGGTTCGCGAGATAGCTTGATCAAGGCGTCTCCTTAGGAGTTCACTCGTCGCGTCCCCTTGGAAAGGGACTTTGAGGAACAAAGTTTTCTTTTCAGCGGTCGGTGTGGCGGGTTTAACCGGTCTTTCGACAATGTTCTTTGCAATGAACCTGTCAGGATACCCGTTTTCTCGAAGGAAGTCCTGGATTTTTCTGAGCTCCTCCTCGATGCTATCTGTTGAGCAAATTTTTCTTGCTCTTTGTGCCAGACATCGGACTAGATTTCGTTTTTGTTGGAGGGGTACGAAACTGGCAAAGTTCGTGTATTGTCCAGACCAGGTTTTCTTCCGATAGACGCTTCTTCGGACACTGCCGTCAGGTCTCCTGCTTAGAAGAACATCTAAGAAAGGGAGCGAACCGGCCGTTTCGATCTCCAGCGTGAATTTGATCGACGGATGTGCCTGATTTGCCGCATCTAAGAGGGTAGCTACGTCGGTTTCTGCAGTGGCAACTGCAAATATATCATCAACGCAGCGACCGTAATGTTTAAGCTTATCGATCTGATCACTTAGTTGGAATCGCTCTAATTTGCCCATGAAGACATCTGCTAGGAGAGGTCCAAGGGGTGGGCCCATAGCAACGCCGTCTACTTGTCTATAGAGTTGGTTGTCGAACAGGAACTGCACATTTAATGTGCATTTTAGTAACAGTTCCGTGAGTGCCTTCGTCGGGAATCCTATTTCCTGCTGACTGGCGGATAGAAAATCACAGATGTAATCAACTGTCTCGGTGACCGGAACGTTTGTAAAAAGTGATGAGACGTCTAGCGAGAACATCACCATGCCATTGACGGTAAGGTCTTTGATGTCGTCAATGAATTCAAAGGTATCTCGGTAGCTGCGTGGTGCTAGCTGACGCTGTACGGGCTTGAGTTTCTCTGCTTGCCACTTTGCAATCGCATTATACGGAGAGTTTCGCATGTCTAAAATCGGACGGACTGGCAGGCCTTCCTTATGGATCTTAGGTAGACCATATAGTCGAGAGATATGTGTGCCGACTGGTCGGAGGTGTTCTAGGTCACGGTCGGTGATGTGAACCCCTGTGTGGAGCCTTCTTAGACAGTCAGTCAGTTTCCTCTCTACTTCTTCCGTGCAATCCTTTTCTTTGTCTACCTTCCTGAATTTCTTCTGGTCTGATAATATGGACTGTAGCTTCACTACGTAGTCCGATCTGTTCATTATAACGACGCCTGTTCCTTTGTCCGGTCTAGTTACCAAGATATCTTTGTTCTCTCGAAGTTCTTTTAACTTTTCCACATGTGCTTTTGTCAGCAATCCCCGACTTTTTGGCCCCTTGTTCAGGTACTGATAACTGCAATTCACCAATGTTGATTTAAAGTGTTGGATACTGTCTGTGGAAGTGGGCACTAGATCATAGGTTTGGTTCCATAGGTTCTCGAACTGAGTTTCCAATTCTAACTGATTAACTTTTCGACGAGGTATGCAAAACTTAGGACCAAGGGATAATGCTTCAAGTGATGTTTTATCAAGTGTCAAACAAGAGTGGTTGTGTACGTACCGACTTGGATCTTTCGGAAACCGTGATTGTGGTTTCATTTCATGTACACTTCTAAGGAGCGCAGAACTTTTTGCCTCTCCGCGTTTCCTTCTTATGGATTGAGTGTAACTGTCGAACTCTTGTCTTTCGTCGTCTGTCAGGGTGTCTAGGACGGCTGTGCGTTGACCCACGTGACGCTTCAGTTCTTCTATCTTTACGAGGGTACTTTCCAGTTGATTCTCAGCGTATCTTTTCAGAGTTTCTGTGGTAAGAACTGTACGGCTACGTCGCAGCGCTCTCCAGTAGTGGTTTGGATATTCGTTTCTCGCAATGCATTCCCCGATAAACTTGGCCATTACTTTCGCCTCCACAAGCTTGGTGCTGAAACGTAGGCACCCATTGAGTGCCCTCAACACCGTGGGATCTTTGGACTGTTTTAGAGTTGCGAAAATTCCCATAGCAGTAATCAGAAGACGAGGTGGCGAGCATACGTAGCTTTCGATAAATTCTCGTCGGGCCAGTACAGTTATATAGGAACGGGGTAGAAGTAAAACATGCAAGCGATAAGAGAAGTCGATAAAAGTACTCCTTAAACAAAGGCGGGGTGGGGGACTGTGGGGGAGGGGGTGGGAGTAATAATAGTCATAGTGTTAATTTCATTAACACTTTAATAAATGCAAAGGAGAACTATGCACAGGGCATTTTATCAGCTGGAAGGAATTCTACTTGGTTCGCGATGTTACATTTGCTACTCGCATAGTCCTTTGAGTGTCCAGTTTTCTCAGCGAGAAGGTATCTTGGAATTGTTATATAAAAGAATCCCAAATCTCTAAGACGCCCCTCTTGAAAAGTAGCCCACCTACTAGTCCCCATAAGTAGCAGTGTGTTGATAGTTCCTAGAACACTTTTCAGGTTTTTTTTTCAAACATGGACTTCACACAAACTGTTTTCTCGTCCGGGTTCGTCATTGCACCTTAAATGGGTTATCCACCGATCATCACCTGATTAGGGTCATCATTTGTCTGAAGTTCCCTCTAAAGCAGGCACAGTGATGGGAATATGTAACATGCTCTAATATAATATGAACATTTTGGAGAACTTAGTCAGTCTCCTCTGTTTAACGTATATAGTGCAAAAAAGTAAGCAGAATTTTAAAATGAGTGGTTGGATTAGGAAGGCATCGACTAGCAGAATCTTCCGTTTTGCGCAGCCTTGGTCTTTTGACGGACGTTTGATGGGATTGAAGGCCCCTTGCGCCATGCGTCATCACCTCGGTAGGTGATGGCTAAGCCTCTGCCAATAGAAGCGAAGAGACGAGTCCTAGGAAGAAGTCTTGAAGAAGGAGACACGATCGCTGGGACAAGAGCCTTATTAGCCTGACGTTTCGTATTCCTGCTCGAACCCGTCATCAGAGACAAAAGCAGATACGGCACAAGGGGTTGCAGTATTTATAGGATGCAGTCGTCATGCTACCGCATACCTATGAGCATTCACGGCTTCCCCTTCATCCGGGATCGTCGCACTTGGTTTGCTAATTGTTTGATGGCCGACATTTGAAACGATAATTGTTGCTATTTCATCACCTGCGTTGCATGTTGGTGTGGTGATTGCTCGACCATCTGACGCACCGACCCCGGTGTTGGGACAAGTGTTCACATGTGCGCTCCCCGCGTGGCTAATCACTCCACCTAGGCGAAGCTTCAGCACAGAGAATGGGAGGGGAAGTTCATTGCACTTGATAATAGACTGGGGGCCAGTAAACCATGATTCAAGTAGCTCCCGGCTCACGCGGCGTCACCTCTTGCGAGAATTTCGGCCTCGTCGAATTTGAATGTGAGGCTGAATCTTGTCGAATGAGCCGCAACTTGAGAGCTGGCGTCATTTCTCCGCACCGCTGCAGCGTGTTCGGCCATTCGCGTTTGGAGTTGTCTTCCGGTTTCTCCGACGTAGTTGCTTTGTCCGCAACTGCACCAGATCCGATAAACGACTCCAGACGTTTCCAGCCGTGGCAGTGGGTCTTTCAGTTTCATTACCTGACGCCTGATGGTTGCCTCCGGTCTGCGTGCAACTCCGACCCCAAGTGGTACGAGAAGGCAACTGACAGCTTCCGAAACGCTCTTGAAATGCGGAAGCATGTCTGTGCCGTCAGGCCTTTCGTCCCTTTTGCGTATGCACCGGTCGAAAAAGTTGCGCGGGTAGCCATTGGCTTTGAATACCCAACGGAGGTGTTGTGGTTCGAAAATCTTGTCTTCCGGCTCAGTGCACTGCGTTTCGACACGCCGATAGAGCGTCCTTACACAACTGCGTTTATGGCTGATTGGGTGGTTACTGTTGAAGTTCAGTACTTGCATCGTATTTGTCGCTTTCCTGAACACTTTGGTTTTTAGTTCACCACAATCTTTGCGGCATACGAGGACATCCAGGAAGGCCAGCTGGTTGTTTTCTTCCTCCTCCATCGTAAATTTTATGTCGGGGAAGACCTCATTCAGATGTTCCTTTAATGTCAGCAGTCGATTCCGGTCGATAACGACGAAGGTATTATCCACATACCGTGCCCAGAATTTTGGTCTGTGACGTTGGAGGACCAGCAAATCTAACCGTTGCAGGACCGCCTCGATGATGAATACCGAGATCGTCGAACCCATTGGCATGCCCTTCACCTGTTCGTAGATTGTCCCGTCGAACGTGAAGTACGTCCTGAGACAGAACATCAGGAGCTGAAAGACTTGGGCGTGTCCAAGACCAACAATCTATTGCTCCTTAAAGTATTACTCAGCAGGCAATTTAAAATTATAATTGCAACGGCAGCGCATATCGAGGTCGGAAGCGTAACCGAGATCCTGAGTTTTCAGAGAGCGCGCCTTCCAACATAAAAAAGAATGTACAGGCTGCATGATATACCATGTTTGACAACAGAAACCCCTCGCAGCTTTGCCAGAATATCGGCGAAACACGTGTCTGGGCTTTAAGCTAGTACCTCTGCTGTCAATTAGGGTATATCGTGCAACAATTGTATATACTACTGGCTGTTTTGAAAACAAGCATGCACAGCAGAATTTATTGGGGCCAACAAATTTCGTGACGGCTTTTCAACTGCAACCCGTCTCTGCATAACATAGGTAAACGAATGAAAGCGCACAGCAGTAGGAATTTGTACAGAATGGCAGGGCATAGGAGCAAGGTCAAAGTTCAAAATAATCAATAATCAGATAAGACGTCCACATAAGCATCAAAAAGGAAAAAGGGAAGACGAAATGTTAACAACAAATCACAGTCAGAGGAAAATAGAGGCGTGAGATTACCAGGGCAATTGCAAATTGATCACGTGATCTAACTGCTTGCGCAGGTCTGGTTTCTCCCTCCGTATGTAGGCTGCTTCCAAATAACGCAAGGTTCGAGTTGTACGTGCTCGGACAAGTACTCGAAAGGATGCTTTAGGGTCGACAACATGACCGCTATCTAACAGGTGTTTCGTTATAGACGAACGGGGGGTTCTATTTTCCTGTTTGAAAAGCCAATTGGGCAAATGTTCAGCGGCCCTGGTTGCCAATTGCCTAATTGGCTTTTCAAACAGGAAAATAGAACCCCCCGTTCGTCTATAACGAAACACCTGTTAGATAGCGGTCATGTTGTCGACCCTAAAGCATCCTTTCGAGTACTTGTCCGAGCACGTACAACTCGAACCTTGCGTTATTTGGAAGCAGCCTACATACGGAGGGAGAAACCAGACCTGCGCAAGCAGTTAGATCACGTGATCAATTTGCAATTGCCCTGGTAATCTCACGCCTCTATTTTCCTCTGACTGTGATTTGTTGTTAACATTTCGTCTCCCCATTTTCCTTTTTGATGCTTATGTGGACGTCTTACCTGATTATTGATTATTTTGAACTTTGACCTTGTTCCTATGCGCTGCCATTCTGTACTAATTCATACTGCTGTGCGCTTTCATTCGTTACCTATGTTATGCAGAGACGGGTTGCAGTTGAAAAGCCGTCACGAAATTTGTTGGCCCCAATAAATTCTGCTCTACATGCTTGTTTTCAATTCATACCGGGGAAAAAATGCTTCAAAAATACTGGCTGTTTGTTAGAGGCTTGTAGATGCTGCACGGTCATTTCACTGTGGCTGATGGACTTCGGCCAAAATATTCCCACCACGTTTCAGTCTGAACCTATAAACATCAAATAGACTGATTTACTTCAATTTAACAGTTAGCTTCTAAGGAGATTGAAAATCAACGTAATGGAGGTCCTGTGGATGTGCGGTCTACACAGGTGTGTCCCCCAAACGGTCCACGTGGTAAATGCGTCTGACTAACACAGGGGCCATATCGGATTCTAGTTGACGTTATCGGATTGCGCACCACAACAAATGCCAACATTTAGGGGGCGATTGCAGGCCCGGTTGCCGGCTGACTTCGAGCACAGTGGGACACCTGCCGCCCCCCATAGCTGTTTTTGGTCAAAATCCTGGTTATTTGCTATGTGGACCACGAGGTGTGGAGTGGAGCGCCAAGGTGCGAACTCAACCGCGCCATCCACCTGCGTCCTTTTGCGCCCCCGATCTTCTTGACTTCGTCTTGACACCGGGCCTAGGTGGTGTAGGAAGAGAAAGTGCGTTAGACGCTGAGCAAGTCTATATTCACTATAAGCTAAATTACGCACAAGTCACAGTGCCTGCTCTCATTTCCCTACGGAGCCAACGGTGTACATCGTCGGAAACGACAGTCGAACTGTCGGTATACACATGGGAATGCACACCAATGAAAGCACGTAGAAGATAACTATAGTGGAGACCAGACGTTTGTGTACTTAGTATAAAAGAAACAACTCTACGTGGGTTTTAAATTTCAAGGAACGAAGATCTCGTCAAAGACAAATGGATGCAGTAGAATACAGGACAGACACGTTGGCTTGCCGTGCATTTCGTTACCTTAAATTATTTCAGGGACCACTGAACGAGCATTCGACACCAAAGAGCAGTCGATGCTGTTTACTGACGAGAACCCGCAGTGGGCGGTATAGTAACGTCCAAAAATGTGCGAGCTAAGCCCATGCAAACTGCCTGGAGGTATCATCAGCTCTCTGTACGCTGAATGGGCCAGCCCATGTATTGTTCAGGGAGGGCAACAACTACACACCGGTGACTCCAAACTGTAGTGGCCGCTCGCAATGCGGCGAAAATTCCCACCCTGAACGTTTTTGCTATTACGATTAATAAGAAAGCCAGAAGTAAAAAAGTGCAGAAAAAGACCGAGGAGGGGAGTCCATAACTAGTCTCTGAGTGTCAACGCACCTGCCAACCCCTACACCGTCTCGCTGAAGGGCATAGAGCCGTTAAATAGGTGATGTTTTCCATCATGCATGGGAAGAGTCGGGGATACAACTGATTGAACGGTCAACTTCACCGATATATATATGTATATGTGTTGTAGATCAGAGGAGGTATGCATTCCGAGTTGACATAATGAAAAAATATAAGAGATTCTTCGGAAAAGTCGAGTTGTACTCTTGAATTTTCTAGCTGGTGACACCAACCTGTCGTCAGACGAAATGAAAACGAGGGAGAAGGTTGGGTTGTCACACTAGACCAGTTGGTGCGATAGGACAGATAGACCACTGACGTGTGAGGGGGGGGGGGCTGCCGAGGTCATGGTAGGCCCTGAATGAGGGGAGGGGGAGAGGAGGCGGAACAACTACGGCACGCTGTGCTGGAGGGGGAGGGTGGGTGGTGAATCAGTTGGAATGCGGGGGGCTGTATTCGCGGTCGTTGATGCGTGATTAGGGCAGGGGGCAGTCAGTCGTGAACGTAGACCTTCGTAATGGGCATTTAAGTCAACGTGGCGGTTGCTACTGCCCGCATTGGAGTGCCAAGCCTCGAGAAATACCCTCGTTCGTTTTGTGTTAGCCATGGCGACGACCTCGGTGCCATCCCAATTGAATCGGTGGTCGTAACCGACTGCATGTACAAAGACGAGGGACAGGGGGTCTCGCCGACGGATAGTTAATTTGTGTTCGTTAATACGGGTGCCCAGGCATCGACCTGTATGGCCAACATACACGCAAGAGCAATTAGCGCACGGGATGCGATAAATTACATTCGTTTGTTGCTTCTTGGGAATGGGATCCTTCACTCGAGATAGTGCTGCGCATAGTGAAGATGCCGGTTCGTGGGCAACGTGAATACTTAAGCGGTTGAACTGCCGGGCGATTATTTCAGACGTTCCACGCACATATGGCAAGGAGTAGAATTTTCGTGTCACAATCTCTCCGTTGGGGGTGGGGTCTTGTGACCGTGTCTGGTGCCTGAGGCAGTTCTTTAAAAAACTGATCGGATATCCGTTAGAGCGGAATAACCGATACAGGTGAGCAAGCTCTTTGTTTAGGAGGTCGTTGCTGTTGCAATAACGGTAGGCCCGCTGGAACAGATTTCGGACGCAGCTTCTTTTGTGAGCTGCAGGGCGGTTGCTTCCATAGTTGAAGATAATCTCAGAATAAGAGTCTTTCCTATGGACGCTTGTTGCTAGGCTACCATCGCTCAACTTCCGTATCCTCACGTCCAGAAAGGGCAAGCTGTCTCCATATGCCTCTTCGCGGGTAAACTGTATGGCTGGGAAGACGTCATTCAGTCTCTGGGGAAGCCGTTCGACTTCGTACTTCTTTACTATGACAAAGGTGTCATCAACGTAGCGAAGCCACAGTTTTGGCTTGGCAGTTTGGAAAACTACCTCTTCTTGTCGCTGCAACACTAGTTCTGCGAGCAGTCCTGATATTTCGTCTGACGACGGGTTGCGTCACTAGCTCGAAAAAAAATCACGAGTACAACTCGAATTTTCCGAAGAAACTGTTCTATTTTTTCTTATATATATATATATCACGTTCATCATCCCCAAAAGAAGACGAAGAAGAAAAAGGGGCGATTGCATGGACCACAGTGTATTGGTGCTGACGTTTCGGAAACTTCCTCGTTTCCATCATCAGAGTGGTGGGGTGTCTGTTCCTGCTTGCTTGAAGTTGTTCTGCCTCGCCGCCTGTCTTGTGTTATAAGCATGCCTGACGCACGAACTCTGAGCTGCCTTCTGGCTGGGGATTGGCTTTGGTTCCTCCGCGGGCGGCCAATGACGCGCTCCTGTGGCCTCTGCCCCCTGACCGGCTGTCGTAATCGCTGCCAATCCTGTGTGCCCATGGGCCCTCACCTCATAATCGGATGGACCGATCAGTTGCCGTTGCATGTGCGAATCACGCTCGGCTGTCTGGGCGCGCCGGTGGGGCGATGTCTCGCGTTCGTCGTGTGATCTCCGGCTGGCTCCTTCCCCCTGCTGTGAAGGTGATAACTGTTGGAGGAGCCGCGACTCGCTCGCCAGTACTGTCGGCCCCGTCTGGACTGACTGGAGTCTTGTACGCAGCGCCTGGTAGGCCGGATGAAGATCAATAGCCCTGTTGATTGTGCCAACTGAGGACCAGCTTTCGAGCACCAGTCTAGCCATCTTCTTCGTCTTCTTTTGGGGATGATGAACGGGATAATTTATCAGGACCTCGAATCTTTACTCATGTTGATATATATATATATATATATATATATATATATCAGGTGAATAATTTCAGAAATTAATCAGTGCAGAACTTGGAGTTAAATCTCCGGGACATGACTTTTTAGGGTCAGAACCGAAATTTCAATGAACATTTGAGTCGAAGACAATAAACTACTGTGGAATAACCACGTAATGCCCATTCTACAAACAAGTAGTACTACGAGTAGTATGAATTCCATATGGTAAAGGTATTATACCGTACTCCCGACATAGATACTTGCTAAAAGCCCAGACACGTGTTTCGCCGATATTCTGCCGCTGCGTGACACAGCTGCGAGGGGTTCGGCTCTTCAGTGGGACCCCCAGCGTTCTCTAGCGGTTTCCGGTATATGAACTCCAGAGAATAATCAGGTGAATAATTTCAGAAATTAATTAGTGCAGAACTTGGAGTTAAATCTCCGGGACATGACTTTTTAGGGTCAGAACCGAAATTTCAATAAACATTTGAGTCGAAGAATACCGGCGAAACACGTATCTGGGCTTTAAGCAAGTATCTAGGTCGGGAGTACGGTATACTACCATTACCATATGGAATTCATACTACTCGTAGTACTACTTGTTTGTAGAATGGGCAGTACGTGGTTATTCCACAGTAGTTGATTGTCTTCGACTCAAATGTTCATTGAAATTTCGGTTCTGACCCTAAAAAGTCATGTCCCGGAGATTTAACTCCAAGTTCTGCATTGATTAATTTCTGAAATTATTCACCTGATTATTCTCTGGAGTTCATATACCAGAA
>CACRXP010000047.1:704161-758137 GCA_902702965.1 Spirometra erinaceieuropaei | reverse complement strand
CAACCAGCGAGCAACATCCTGACGCCCTGCCTGGCAGATATCATAACTATTTTTTGGCAACTTATGTATTTTGCTTGAAGACATTGCATTTTAAGTGTTTTTGCTAAATTCCAGTTTGAATAGTACATTATTGGGTAGACGTAGAAAGTAGATCTTGGGAAATAGAAATAATCGACAGACAGATCCATTTCCAGCCTCTGTGAAGTTTTATATTTTCTACCAGCCACTGAAACTGCCGACGGCATTGCGTGTTTGGCGGATCGCTGCCTGAGCAATGATTAACTGACGTGAAGTGTGGTTAAGAAATAATGGGGGAGAGTTGATCTTTGTATCATCAGGAGGACTAGAGTAGGGGAAAAACGTTAGGTCCTTCAGTGTTAATGAAGTAGGTAAAGTCACGTTCAATATAACCGATAGTCATTGCCGAAAGCACTCTCGTGGACGTCAGTTTCTTAGTAGATTAGCAGCTACATGGCTTGGATAAATTTTCTTTCAGGAGTCAAGGACGGAGCTGACTTACATGAACAGTAACCATCCTTGATGTTACGAGGGTTCCTTTTGTACAGGTAGGTGGGCCGGTTGATCGGGTCTAGTTCACATCTGACCCCGGCTGGATAGTGGTTGCCAATTACAAAAGTCAATAAAGAACAATGCAGAATAGGCCCCTCATGCACAGGGTCGCACCAGCGTATCCAGTTGAATAGGTCACGACCCGTTCTGCAAAAAATTGTTTAGTAAGCCAACACATGGTAGCGGTGGGCGAAAATTTCACTGAATGATCGATCCCATGAAATGTGAGCCGAAATTCGGAAGTGTGTTTTCGATTAGGAAGGACTTCTTAGATGGGGTTATAATACTGGCTCGCATGTGGCATAATTTCATCATACTTGGGACCCTCGAGGATGTGGGCTTTTAAATGCACTTCTTTTCAACCACACTTGGTAAAACACAACTACTTATATAGTAGGCAATTCTAGCACCGATTTTGGATTGTCTCATAAATTCGAATATATTTTATAGAGGACATGCACAAAATATGCCTCATTTTACTCATATGGTAGGAAATAACGGAATATTTAAGTATTTTATGCGAAAACGTAATGTCTCTCTGTTTTGCAAGACGTTTTTATTATGAAACTTTTTAAGGCCGTGCAACGTTTACCTAAACAGCATCGTACCAGCACGTTCATTAATGCTCCTCAAAAAGTATGCAATGCAGTTCTCTCCAGCATACAATTTTATAAACTCTACGTAATATTTTCTTAACGGCATGAAAGAAAAGATGGTATTTCTTAAGCGGAAAGTGTACACCTTGTAAACTGAAATCGTTAAACGCTAATACAACGGATGATCTGGCTCAAAATTATTCGGGAATTGAAAAGTTTTTCAAAACGCGAATACACTCTTGCTTTGAGTATGAAGAGTTAGGACGACGTGATTTTCTACCAAAAGAGTGCAGTAAAACACATATTTATGCATTTTTGCTATAAAATATATTCTAATTTTTAAGGGCGTCCAGAATCAATACGAAAACTGCAAAGTATTTAAGCAGACAGTTCTTAAATGCGGTCTTACAGGCGGCCGAAAACAAGTGCATTCGAAACACAGCATCCTGCCGAGTCCGAAATATCATGCGGTTATGCATTATGATAATTAACATTGCAGCCCCATCTAAGTAATCCCTTCTAATCGACAACGCATTTCAGAATTTGAACTAACATTTCATGCGACCAGTCGCGAACTGTGCTTCTGAAAAGACGCAATGCTTGTGCATTTCTGCAAGAAACAATCTAAACTGACAGCTTATTTTGAAGTTCCTACTGGAACTTTTTGTTCAGACATGCTTGGGAATAGTAAGGGAGGCCACGCATTGTGTCACCTGAGCCAATATAACATTACCCTCGATTTTCAGACTAAATCTGATTTTTGGGTGGATATTTCTTTGTCATAGTAAGATGGCCCCTAGGTCGACGTTTTGTTTGGAAATTAAGAAGTTGACATTGACGGCTCAAATTCAGTCTTATCGTAATTCACTGAATAGTTCAAACTCGTTATTCCGCTGGCAAACAAATACAAGAAAGGTCTTCATTTCCAAGACTATTATGTGCTCAATGAATAAGGAAGTTACTAGGAGAAGGATTTTGGCATGCTAATTGAAAACCGACTCTTTTAGGTCGTACCTCACTTACTTACCCTCTAGACATTGCCTATATTAGCTTCGCGCATATTAAAACCGAGGAACCAAGCTAATGGCTAAAATTGTAGCCAATTTCTTTGGGTTTTGTAGTCTGCCATTTCTCTTGGGATTAATAGGAAAAGTCTCGCAACCTGGCGTGCATAAGTTAACTGAGGTACTTTATACGGGTCCTTTGAAACGGTCTGAGTAAACTGAAATTTACTCGATGGTGGAGTTGACTGAATTACAGGCACGCATGCTTAGTAAAACCTCAGAAATCGCTTTTATTCGATGTCAACTTTCTTCACCGAACAGGGAACGAAGGGGAAATCAGGCCTGGTAAGCCAATAAGTTCAGACATTTCACACTGATTTTTCAAGTTGTTGGAAATCCAAAACAATCTAAATCTTCCGATACGCAGATATATTTTGACCGTAGCAGGCAATGGGTATACAAAACACACTCAACAAAAGGATACCCCAGTAGACAAAGCATTCGACACTAATTTTGAGGGTGGGCCATGGACTTCCGCTCTCAGACACCTGTTTTCCGGTTTTAGGCATTCCGCATTTTCTCGGTCTGTTGAAGTCTCAGGGATTCCAGTCACACCGAGACAATGTTAGAAAAATAATAAAATCCAACGGTCCACTGTGATTTCCCATAGAATCTTAGGAAGTAGCCATATTTTCTGCTCACAGTAAAGGTGTAGTATTTATTTCTTGACGTGTAGATATACAGCAAAATTCAACATTTTAGGCACATTCTGCACTCTGAAATCTGCAAATATGAGGTGCTCTATCTACACGGGCTGATGGCCATGAAATGTAAAGATAAACAGGCCGACCAGGAAGCCAAAGCAGTTGTATATAATGCCAGACAACTGCTAGTGGTCAAATTCGAAGGCAAGGCTCTTTTTCCTCTGGTTTACAGCTGTGAGGCTCCTTCAGTGGGCACAGGCGGAAGGAAGCCCTGCGAAGGACACGGTTGAGGAACGCCTACATGTCCACAGGTCATTCAACAGGTCAGACAGTATGCACAAAGGATTTCGAAAGGAGAAATACAACGCAGTCAACATTCAAGGTGGGGATCACGGTGTGTCAAGCACCGTGGCTTGGAAATTTGCCAAATGACGCTTTAACTCAGTCACTTATGTGCTTTTGTGCTGCAATGCTTCCATCTCAACGTGAAGTCTGATACTCTCACGCACGTGGGATGCATGTCGCCCACCCCAGTTTTGGTGAAGAATCTTGGTGCTTGTTTTTGGGGGGCTAGGCCACGTATGTGGCACGCTCAGACGGGGTCAGTAGATATGTCAACCACCGCGCCCATTCCGCGCACCAAACAACTGGCCGGCTCGGACAGTAGCTGGAACCTTGGACTGAGAAGAGTGAGAGTGAGGTTGACGACTCGGCGCAATTTCTTCACTATAGGCAATCTGACGCGTTTGAAGCTAGCACGGTGCGCTTGCATCCGTGGCTTGGTGGGCTGCCAAATGACGGAATAACTTGAACCTCAAAGTCGGTCCATTTTTGTGTGTTTGTGTGGAACGACCGAGCGTTGCAGACTGGACCGCATTTCCCAAAGCATGATTAAAAATCAGTTTAATTAACTCCCTTACCCGCTAAGTCTTGATAACCTACGTCCCAAGAGGCCAGTAACGGATGACCTGACAAGAAAGATGGTGATGTGGTCCAGAGTTGACCTCAAACAACGAGCAAACCGATGAGTTATCGGGGTGAGCTGCCACCCCACGGTCTCCTCTACCATGCAAAAACAATTGCTACAATCGGACTTGAGCAACTAATATGACCTGTAACATGGGAAAACTTTTATCAGGAGCACGTTAGTCAGCCCGGAAAGGTGCGTAGAATCCTGTCAATTTTTATTACATGATTAAACGTTTGACAGTGGACAGCAGAAGCAGTCGTTCGAATCGCCACCTTATATATTCACTGTCGAGCATGATTGCGTGAAACATCGGACACTCCTGGTCCATGACTATTCTTCCAAACTATTTTATCTGATTGCCAAAAGTGTGCGGAACTCATGCTTTCTAGTAAAAAAAGTTTGGTTGGGGAAAACTTGGACCGCTGAGTTGCTAAAAGTTTTGTCCAATTTCAGGACAGGTTTCAGTTTTGAATGATAAAGGAAAAGCAAATAATCACCTCAAAGAGCCAAAATATCTCTGTTTTCTTCTGCCCGAAAGCGATGAACATGCTTAGCCCTCTCGCTACGCTTTGTCAGCGTCGGGTCGGCCTTCTCCGTGTGTCGGCTTTACATTAATTACAAGTCAACAAGTCTCGAAGGCCACTGTTCAGAGGCCTCATTTCGCGCATGTCCACAAAGCAGAAATGCAGGTGGGGGGGAAAAGTTAGAAAACAGTAAAAGAGGGTCCCTATGCTGAGCGTTACTTACACACTTACGCCAACATAGGCGTGCCCTGTCATAGGACCGTTTCCTTCCTAGGAAAGCAAAGCTGGAATGTTCTCTTTATTTTTTATTGGAAAAGGCGGTTACAAGTCAGTCCTTCTTGAAAGCGTTTCATGGCATGGGTACAATATAGACTCTATATTGAAGTCATAACTTGAAACTTTCAGCAAAATCGTTACTGAAGGATCGTGATCAGGTTGCAAACAATTAAATGGTGCAGGAGGGGGGAGGAGACACGGCAAACAAGGAGGCCAAACGACTCATTTGAGGACAAACCTGGCTCCTGCTTATGACTTACGGTTTTACTCTAAGTCAAATGGTATGGGTGGGCAGGAATATGCCGATATGGAAGTTGTTTTACCGATCTAAAATGCCGTCGTGATATGACATCGTTAAAGAAAAATACAGAAACATCGACAGTTGAAAAGAGCAAAAAACTGCATGTATTAGAAGGAAAAAATCCATCTCCGTTAACAGTGAGGACAAAAAAGTAAGGGATAATTTAAAAGCATATGCTAATAACGAGCATATAACTGTTGGATTAGGGGCTGAGGGTTATGGTAGGTACTCGAATGCAATTATATTAATCGAGGTTACCAATCTTGTAAAACACAGAGGAAGACTATGCGACTTGAAGGCAGGTAACATCAAACTACCAGGAAAAAGATCATTGAAGACTAAGCCAGAAAATTTCACCGGCGAAATGCCACTGAAGTATACTGAATTTACTTCTGAATATTAATCAAAGGACTGAACCTGACGACCATGTTGGAAAGTGTTGGATGGAGTTTGTTTATGAGACTGTAGCCGAACATCATGGCGTGCAGGCAGTCATTGAACTATCTGAGAACAGTAGTTTGATACGAAAAGAGATGGGAAACGGAGGATAAACCCTGACACACTCTATAGTTACTAGAAAGAAGAAGAGCAAGTTTCGGACTGTCAGATCAGACAGTTCTGAGAGTGCATTAGGGTAACAAGCGAAAGGAAGAATCAGCGGGGAGAGTCAGGACGGGATGTTTTATTAACGAGAAGAGAACACGGAACAGAGTATTTGTGTTGCGTGCATGTAAACGCATTAAAAATTTGCCCGGGTATGTCAGATCCGAGTTGACAGATAGAACCGAAATACAATGAAAGGATGTATGCGCAAACTGAAGGAAATCTGAGAGAGAGAGGAGGAGAATGGCCCCAAAAATGTGTTCACTGAGTTCTATCAGCAACTGAAGGAAGTGGTCAAGGATCAAATATAACATGCGTTACAGAAATATGGGTGACTTAGACGATATGCCAAGAATCAGAAGTCCTAGCTTCCATGAAGAGTATGCCAAGATATTGTGAGAAAACTGGCATTAGGGGAGCCGAGAAGGAATTCGAAGGAAGTTATGAGACGTCATCCGTTCCAGCAGCTGTTTAAATACGGACCGCTCAAAGATGTTTCTCAAACGCATCCACCGAAGCCGGATAGAAGGCCGTTGATGGTAGCTAAATCGTTGCTTGAGAGAAGACTGGACGCATTGACAGTAATGATGAAATTTGCTTTGGCGAATACAAGTCCACATTGACATTTTACATTATGTCGCGATAGCAGGAAGACCGCCAAGGGTTTTTTAAAAATCAGTGCGATAATGGGAAGAAGGACGCTTAGAGAAAGAGGGACAAAAAGGTTAACCGAAAGACTGTTCGTTTGGTTTATCAGTTCCACTTTTTAACAGCTTAACTGCCTTGAGATTTTAACACAATAAAATTTGGAGAGGAAACACTTTTTGAATCAAAAGTCTAACGTTAGAATTGAAACTCTTTTAAGGGGTAACCATAGCGTTTTCATGGTTTGGACGCAAATCAGCAGTCACATTTGTCAATATGATTAGGCCGGGCGAAAAATGGCTCCTCAGCATTTGAGTAAATATTTCGAAAACCTGGTGGGAGAAAACGATCGGAGTCCCAGAGTGGAGCTTTATTTTTAACATGAAAATGTTCAGGGTAATTAATGATAAAATTGTCAAAAATAGCTTTGGCACCAGCAACGAAAAACACAGGGTTTTTGACGCCTGAAAAAACAGTAATGTGGACCGGCGCAAATGAAATAGCGACAAAAATATTAAATTTCCATGGAACAGGAGAACAAACGTTTTTGACAGGAAGAAACAAATTGCGCTCGGCATTATTACAAGTTGAAAAGGGGATATAAATACCAACAGTTTTGGAACGCTGAAAAATACTTGACAAAGGGGCATAAAAACGACAGCAGTAATTTAAATCAGGTCATAGTCGTGTAGCACGATGAAGCAGTTTATAGTTTTTGGCTATAAAATCAAGAAATTGTGACATTTTTTGGAAAAACGAGACACCTTGAGGGCAATAACACAGCAAAAATGAATATGCCTAGACTATAAAAAAATTCTCTAAACGGTGCAGCTTATTCAATCTGACCCTCTCCAGTTTTCAAAATGCAACCCCCTTCCGCGCATGACCTAAATTTTTCCTTTGAAATTACCGCCAGAAACTAGATGTCAGGAAAACTAAGGCCAGAAATCCAAATTCCCGAATTACTCAGAAACAAGGAGGGGGACATATTACAGTGTCAAGAAACCATTTTCATTCAATGAAAAGCAATATTTAGTGCAAAGGAACCTCATGGGAAATTAAGAAGCGCTCCGTTTTGCTCTTCGTCATAAATATGTGTTAAATGCTTTTGAAATAATCCATCTACAATGTTGTATGATCTTCAAGTGAAAGTTCACTCATCTAGAGAATAAATATGGATCCATAATTGGTGGAGATTATTCCGCTCCTGAGTGCAAACGAAATCAGCGACTGGCAAGAAGTGAAGTAGATGAAAGTGCGATTTTGACAAAACATATGTTTTGTCAAAATTGCACTTTTATGCATTGTACTTACATGCATTGACCTATATCGGTCAACGCATGTAATCCATGCCAACTGGTGTAAAATGCGCACAGTACAATTATCTATGAACATAATCGGAGCAAATTCTGTTTTTACGAGTTCTTTATATCTCTAAAACTGTCGTATCCCTGCCCTGAGGAAGCCAGAATGCACTTCTGTATTAGTGCTGGACGATGTTTTACAACTACGTAACTGTTTTTCCTAGCCGGACCCGAAATCTTTCGAAATATTAACAAATAAGAATATGTGCGTCAATATCGTAGGCATTTTTCAAAGCGGGTGTTTGATGAGACTTAATGACTTGCACATGAAGTACACATTTCAATAGAAAAAGATAGGTAAAAAGTGTGTTTTGCTTCCCTTAATGGCAAAGATATCAACAGGACACCGGTAATGAGAGTTTTCCAAATCTCACAGACAGGGCCAAAACTTTCGATTGAAGGCGTCTACAATCCTGTATACAAGTCAGCAGGAATCTTTAAATTGCCTACTGTATTGTAAAAGCCCTTAACTACAAATCAAAATTAAGATACCCACGGCCTTTTGTTAACTCACTGATCAATGCTGCCAGCTGGAAGTCGGGGTTTTGACGTTAACTTTGTTTACTGACCCCGAAATGAGTTGGCTTTTGTAGACGTCCAGAACATAGAAGATTTGGTTGAACATGTTATTTCTTTGACAGTTGTTTCTAGGTCATAACGAAAATGTGCTTAAGCAACCTTTTAATTGAACTATGCATACGTAGTCACTTTTTTATTTTTTTAGTCTCATAATGAGGATTCATCTCCTTAAACTGGCATATCACCGAGCTCTGTTTCGGATAACTTGCAATACGAAAGAAGATGCGATCAATAGAACAAGAAGTTAACTGGCTTAGCGTTTCGCACTCTCTCTCTCGAAACCCGCATTAGGGACATTCACAGAAAAGGCTAAAAGGAATATAAGGAGCGCAGAATTTATAGGACGCAGTTGTCGGGCAACCGTATGTCTACAAAAATTGGCGGCACTCGCGTTCATCGCTGAGGGTCGTATTTGGTGTGATGTTTGCTTAGTATTCCGTGCCCGAGTCCGTGGTTGGTGTGATTTCATCACCGTTATTTACTACTGGCGATGATGATTACTCGGAAATTTAACCCATTGTCGTCAGAACTGTTGACCGCTCGCTTCTCCTTGTCGTTGGCCGGCTAGAAGCACAGCACGAAATACGAGGGAGGAAGTTTACGACGCTTATTATATAGATACGGTGAGGATAACCATACGCCTATCGACAAGTTGCAATCGCTTGCGCTAACGTCACTATCCATTCCTATCTCAACATTCTCAGACCCTGTACCAGCAAGTCCCGTAAATGCACGAGATGTTTTATATTATAGAACAAAAAATCATAGAAGTAAAATATCTTTTTGATTTCATTTGGTTTCAGTCGTTGTTGTCCCCTCCGGACATAGATGAAAATCACCGCGTCCACAGTGTTCAAAAAAACCATTTGCAGCGTTGGCATTGACTGGCTTAAATGACTTGCCATTGGATTCAGCTGCCGGCAATTCATTCTTGGTGCTCAAAAGTATCTTCAGCATCTCTCGAGACTTCAGTACACGGGAATAAGAATCTTAATGTGTTACATGTCACCTTGCGCTAACTTCAATGGGAGATTATGATTAGAATTAAGGTTGAGTCTAAGATAGGATTGTGGTTTTGGTTAAGCTTAGGGCTAAACTAAGTGCCTGGGCTAAGGTTTGATTTAGGGTTACTGTTACGGCAAGGAAACGACAATAAGCGCATGTATCTCGAGAAGAGGGGCTCCTTTTTCTGTTTCCTGTACCAGAGTGGGATGGCCAACTACTGAACTTTGATTTGCCTGAGCTCAAATGTCGTCTGCTTGAACCTTTTCCCTTAGTCACACAAAGCGTTTACATGGCTTCTGCTAATGAAAGCATGCACGTTTTATTCTAAGACTTCCATAAGGCATCATGTATGTTGGCTTTTGTGTAAATTACACAACTTACAACAAATATGTCAAGTTTGCGACTTGCGACTTGTTTATTTCTGCATAAGTGGGACATATGCTATTGGACACGTCTCGAACACTATGAAATATACATCCAACTCTGTTTGTCAAGGGCGAGTAAACATCTTCAGTTTTTGCGTAAATAGTTGTTCTAGACACCTTAGTTATTCGGCATCTCCTTTTGCTCTGCCATCTTAAAGAAAATGCCTCAGTGTTAGTCTGTCCGCTGAGTTGTTAATTTTATACAGACCACTCTTCCCAGTCCAATTTGTTCCGTTTGACAGATGCAACTTTGTACGGGGGTAGACGAATTAGAGTTAGACAAGGAGGTACGAATTAGATGGCTGTCATTCTACCGCGCAAAGTCTTTTTATGATTTGCCTCTCCATCCAGCTTAAATAGCCCTTTTAGTGTGTCACCCTACCACAAAGTCAAAAGGACCCTCCAAGGAGAGCTTAACATTTACTCAAATAGCATAGTTAGATTATGCTGTCCTCGTAAAATTTACTCTTCCGAAAGTCGTTTCTAGTGACTTCCCTCCTCTTAACGCGCTTTTGCGTTGATATCTTCAGTTTCGCCTGTCACACGCTTTTTTACCTAATCTTTTACTTTGATTTTTTGAGCCAGAAGTTTGCAGTTTCTTCACACCCAAACGAGACATAATTCCGTAGGTTATTTGTTTAAGGGTAGGATTGCTATACAAATATAAACTCCAACCGAATTAAAATAACTGATAATCAGGTATGTTATTTTCGTTTATAGTTCGCTTTGGCCTAGAT
This sequence comes from Spirometra erinaceieuropaei, assembly GCA_902702965.1. Lineage (NCBI taxonomy): Eukaryota > Metazoa > Platyhelminthes > Cestoda > Diphyllobothriidea > Diphyllobothriidae > Spirometra > Spirometra erinaceieuropaei. The sequence goes on along the minus strand of CACRXP010000047.1, from coordinate 747,834 downwards.
AAAATATATCCGTTAAATATTTTCTTGTTGGGTGGTAGTGACGGCGTCATATCAAATGCTGTTGGCTTAGTAAGACAACTGTCATTACCTGACATCTACTGATAATCTCAACATACCCTGACAACTATGTGTATATCAGCACCATTTGCCTTCCTTCGTTGAGTATTTGCGTCTCACTGTAGACATTTAGACATAATTAGTGACTCAAGGGCGTTCCAAACGGTTTCGCATATAGGCCACCGTTAATGCCACCATAAAAATTTCATCAGCTTTACGTTTTTTAGGTATTAATGCGTATGTTTAAGAAATAGATAAACACAAATTTTTGCATATGCGTTTGCGTCTTGCAAAGGCAAGCCTTCCACCGAAAAACGAAACAGAACAACTCTGCTTTTGCCCTTTAAGCGGAGAAATGCGCAGAGTTTACACTTGCAAATATAATTGAAACCGGCGTTATTTGCTGCACTTTTTTCAGAGATGCTAGAGGTTTTCAATACTTATTTCTTTTTTTCGCCGTCAGTAGTACTGCCCTTGCGATTTTGATTTTTCCAATGGGCTTACTTAAGTTGGCGGCGATAATTTTACTTTTTTAGCTTATCCCGGATACGCTTTTCCACGTCGTTGTCTATTGGCGGCGGGATGAAATTGAATTCGAACATTGCACGTCCTACGACTCCCCAGAATGATTGTTATAAAACTGAATTATTTGACACTACTGCACATATAGCAAAAAGTAGCAAAATAGCAGTTGTTCAATTTATTAGAGAGTAATAAAAGGTTCTTCAAAAATTAAAACACCCGACTTCTAGCATATGAGTAGCAAACACATTCTTCCAATTATCGAAAGATTTTTAAAAAATTGTTTTAAAAATATCAGAGGGATGAATTATTCATTTAATCTTAACTTTTTAGCTTTTTTAAGCATGTAAAAGAGGCAGAAAGTTATTGCCAACAAAGACAAGGGATACTGGAATAGCCATTTCCAGCTTATTAGCCGTCGACAGCCGGTCGTACCGAAACCAGAAATGTGGAACACCTAGTGATCACGACATTTTATTTAAAAGTCCAACGCCTCTAACCGCTAAGTCATGGGCTCGTTGTCCTGTCGGTTGCGATCATGAATATACGATAGGTCGACCGTCGGTTTCGATGATATCCACCGTATGCTCCGCAACATAGTGGGAACAGGAACGGTGGCTTGTGCGAAATATTATTTTATAGTAAGGATAGCACTGTGCAATGATTTACCGTATTAACAACAAAGGTATTAGCTAAAAGCCCCGACACGCGTGTTTCGCCGATCTTATGCCGCTGCCTGACTCAGGTGCGAGGTGTTCGGCTCGTCAGCGCGTACCCCAACTTTCTCCGTGTGATTTCTGGTATATAAACTCCAGTTTTAACTTGCCTTGTTTAATTTCCAAGGAAATTGATGCGCGAACTGGGAGTAAATCTTTCGAAACTGGCCTTTTCAGACACGCTCCAAATTTTGACATGAATATTTGAGCAAAAATCCATCAGCTACTGCGAAATAACCGCTTAATATTCACAAATCGCCAAAAGGCAGCCAGTAGTATAGAAATGTGCTGATTGATTTCAGCTCAAATATTCATATCAAAATTTGGAGCGTGCCTGAAAAGGCCCGTTTCGAATGATTTACTCCAAGTTCGCGCATTAAGTTCCTTGGAAATTAAACAAGGCAAGTCAGGGTAGTCTTGCACATCACCTACCGCACTCTCTCATCCCGCGCCTGGACCCGGTGTCAAGACAGAGTCAAGAAGACCAGAGGCGGTGGAAGGCGCATGTGACAGCGCAGTCGAGCCTGCACCGTGGCGCCCCACTCCACACCCCCTGGTCCATCCAGCAAATAACCATATTTTCGACCGACAACGAAAATGAGGGGGGCGGCGCGAAAGGGGTCCCAGTGTGCGCGACGTCTGCCGGCAGCCGGGTCTGCCACTGCGCCCCAAAATGTTGGCATTTTTTACGATGCGTAAATCCGATATCGTCTGCCAGAATACGATATGACCATCGTGTTGAATATGCAAGGGTAGAGGGGGCGCTCACCAATCGTTCGTACGGAACTCACTCTCCGAGTTGTCCTTCAAGGGCTTTTGTACAAGCCCGGTCAGTAGTCGCACAGCGGCATAGTGGCATTATCGACAAAGACAAAGGCTCGACAAAGAGCTCATAAGACACAACAGGCAAGGGGATTCCGTAAGAACGATCGGTAAGCGCCCCTCTACCAATATAAGGGAGGTTAAAACCTTAGAAAAATGTAAAACTTGCTGAGTTATGTCAAATCGAAAGTTTTTTGAATAATTTGATGCTCACATTTGCTAGCTTATCATCCTGGAAATGACTATATGTTTGCACTTTGGCTCCCTTCGGACAGTGAGTAATGCAAAAAATGGAAGAAGAGCTTCATTCTATACGTTTAGGACCAATACCTGAATCCATTATCCTAACGCAGCAGCAGCAAGTGTCACTAGGCACAAATGGGCCGCAGTATTTACAAGATGCCGTGAGTCTGCAAGCATATTCCTATAAAAATATAAAGTATCCGCATTCAACGTCGATGCCCGTATTTGGTGCAACAAATGCCTAGTCGCCTATGTCGGTTTCATCGGGGATAGAAGTTCAAGTATTTGGTGTGTCAATGTTGTCCCGGAGGCAGTATTTCGCTCCTGACAGTCTCCCCCCTGTAAGACAGTGTTGAGATGTGTTTTGAATGTCAGTTTACGAGTGTGGAGATAAAGACCACCGGTTGCTCCTTCTTGCTGTCCTCATCTGAAGTAAATTGCGCGGTTGTCCAAAAACTTAAGCCCTCAACAAAGTGACAAATATGACGCAAGTATTAAGCTACGGTAGGTACGTCTAAGAAAAATTTTAACACCGCTTTGATTGTGCTATTACTCGCTGTTTTTAAATTTTGATTTAAAAATGGACGTGATTTGAAAATATCGCTATTCGAAGGCCGATTGTGATACTGAGATGTATTCGTTCGCGGTACAGACGAACATATAAAAGGGTTTTGCTAGAAAACAAAATTCAATCCCCTTTTAAATGATGCAGTTATTGCATCTTGACTCGGAACTTCCGGAGATGGAATGATTAAATGTGTCTATAAAAATGAATCATTTCTACTATTTAGCTTTCTATGGTTGGACTGATGTAAAAGGGCATAAGTGCGGCCAAAGAAATGCCAAACGTACATTTCAAACAAGAAAAATGGATTATGTCTCCACGAAAGTCAATTTATTCCACAAACAGAAAATCTCATTCTTTCCAAAAAAACCGGCGAGTAGTTCATTTTTAAAAATGAGTATTTGCAAACAGAGATTACCTCTCAGCAAAAAAGTCTAAGCACCAACCGGTTCACGATAGTTTGATTTAAAACACTGGGAAGTACAATGCGCCCGCCAATTTAACTGGAGCACCCCCAAAATGTTCTCTTGTTTCTTCATAACGCCATGCGATTAAGATATCCAGGTAGTTGCTGGCGACCACTAAATCTAAACGAGCAGGAGGTCAGAAGCAGAAAGACTGCCGCGTAACCTATGTACAAGCAGCTTTTATATCAATATAATCTGTTAATGTTTACTTAATAACGATAGAATCTTTACTAAGAATATGGCGGGCATCAAATATACAACGTGTCCACTTTGTTCTTTATACAACAGGAGCCTGTCATCATGTTCCTTACGAGGTTATTCATAGGAAATATTTGTCAATGTTCTCCTTAAGAAAAATGTAGAAATCGAGACAAAGATCTTGATCGTCATGTGCAGAAATATGACCAAAATTATTTTAGGTGAGAACCGGATAAGCGTGACCTCTTATTTACAGTCGAATTTTCTGAACACAAGCCTTTATCCTTGAGAATCATTTACTTTCATTTTAGGGTGTTATTTATGGATGCGCCCGGGAAAGCAACCTGAAATGCTGCCTATAGAAGAAGTGTCCTCATGAACCAGGAAATTGGAGAACTGGAACATGACTGTTTGGGCGATCACCAAATCTCGGTGGCGATCAAGCTGGCCTTCAGTATGCAGTGCGGTCGACAGTAAAGTGTTTGCTGGAGTCATGAGGGATACCTTCGGTCGCACTGGCGTTCTTTTTTAACGTTGAGTAGACAACGGTCCTGTTTTTGTTCAAAATAAAAAGTATGATTTTCACAGCGTCTAGAGCTGTCCTCTGATTTTTAAGTCGAGAGTCCGCATCTTCGCTTGGATCATTTTATTCCCAACAAAGACCGCAGTCTGAACTCAGTTGGGCATTCCTGCGTACCTATAAAGTGGTAAATGTAGGGAATAGCCTCTTAACACAACAGGAGTTACTTTTTGTGCTTATTGATTACGCAGACCAACCAACCATACATCATTTTACTGTTTACAATTCAAACCAGCGTAACAGTAATTTACATGCAAAGCAGACATCTGAGTATTGATATTTAGCACGTAGTATTATTTTTAAGTATTATTTTATTCTGTAGTACCTTCCCTCGCTGTACGCTACTATAGTTCACCTTAACCAACTGACCTGTAATACCTTTTTTTTCTTCATGATTGTAGCCAAAAAACCTTTCCTAACGGGTGTTGATAGTCAAGTTAAAGAATGCATTCGGTTTATGCGGCAAAATGTCAAAAGAGAAGAATAACGAAACTTCACCCAACATAAATTGTCTTTGGAGTTTTACAGAATTTTGCGATTACGTTGCCTGGCGCCAAAAACAACAGACAACGTCTCATGGTATGTACACAGTAATTGGTGTCTAGGGAATTACTGGAGAAGGCCACTGGCGCCCTTAACATTAGGAAAAAAAGAACTTCTTGTGGGTTTGGTTTTAGTACTACGTTTTCTTTCCCTTCATCGAGTAGAATATGATGAAATGCAATAACACGGGCAGAGTGTGCTGAGGGGAAATAAAAAGAAAAATTTGCCGTGATTTATTATGGAACCGTTCTGGAATTGGGACAGCCTGACTTTCAGGAGACGCTTGCTATGCTCGATTCTATAAATCACATAGAATTCCACTTTATTTTTCGTTTATGAGGCAAATATAAGTTCTGATACAAGTGCTTCCGCTCTGTAAACTCACCGTTTCACGAAGTGTTGACTAATTTCGTAAAGTCAACTAGGTAAATTTCATTACGGCTTTTCCGTAACAAGCTGGGATGCCCGTTTTCCAGTACATACGAATAATTTCCTGTATGAAAAATTTTTTGAAGCGCCGAAAGTTGTGCTCGAATTTTAGGTAAGTTAAAATACCGGACGGCAGACAATCTGCAAAGCAAATTTTGCTTCATTTTTCGGTAGATAGAGAATGTGCGGCTCCTGCGTCAAAATAAACGGTTTTTGAATTTACCTTTTAGTTTTGGTATTAGGTGGCATGGTTTTGAGCCGATTAAAATGTCATCGCAGTGGGAGACTGAGAGTGATTGTTGAAATGTTTGCTTGAAAACCTGCTCTGGACGATACTTAACAGTTTTGAAGTTTATGCCGATATCCTGTGTGTGAATCACGTCTTGTTTCTTTTTATATGAACGGAAAATACTTGACCGATCATCTGGAAAAAAAACCGCGGAATAAAAGACAAACTTTATCGGCTGCTGTCGCTAAACACATGGCAGTTTCAGTGTAGGCAGGAATAATTTTTCTCACAAAACATGGACCTCAACCCAGTTATCCTGGTTTCAGGCTAGAGGCTGGTGTCTAATTTTAGGTATTCAGCTTCGGATCAAGGCCTTTTTTAGACGGTCGCGGATCGAGCAACAGTCAATGACCGAGCACTGGCTTCCTTAAAAACATAAATATAGACGGGAATTACTGTCTATGATCTAGTGATCGACATTATTCAGCCAAAGCGCATTTTACAGAGGACTGAAGTCATTTGGCCATCGAATGTTTTGTTTCCTAGAATATTCTCATTCAATATGCGATATTGCCACCCTCCGCATGACTGCAAATTAACTCAAAATTGACATTCTAGTCAGTCACGCTCTGATTATCGGCTTATTTAAAAGGAATGATGTGCTCACTGGATCAGGGGAATTGTATTACTGACGTTTCGAAGAGCATAGCTGGCTGTCCATTACCAAAGCGTTTGATGCAAAGATCGACCAGAATTTTGAATAAACGGCCGAATTAATTTGCATTGGGCCGATAAATTTTTCTTCCTCTCTCGTTGACCTGGCATTTTGGCCGTGGTTTGCGAATGTTGATGACCTTCTGTCGTCAGCTTAATTGGGATCAGATACGGTTCTGCGTTCTTTTGGGTGAATAAGTCGTTGGGCCTTGCTTGCTCGGCATTCTTAAGCCCCGTATGATCGTCTTGTCCTGGTCATGGTGTAGGTAGTGACGTAGGACTTTACAGGACGCAGGAAAGTCTGGATGCCAATTGATGGAGTTGGCATCTGTGTACTAAGCCGCGACAAGAGACGTTCTCTCCCTAAGGTGCCTAAAACGGTTGCTTCTTGAAAGTCACTACCGTGGCCAGATTCTCCGATGTTAGTCGCCAGCTGTGAGTTTGGGTCAACCTCCATAACATCTGTATTTGATTTGCAGTTTTGTAAATTTCATATTTGAATAAATTTGTTTGTTTAGCAACTAGCAAAAACGTCCCCATTTATGCCATTTAGACATCTTTTTCCTCGAAATTTTTTTAAAGGCTTTAGAGTAACTCGAAATTATAATTTAATTTATGAAAAAGAGGGCGATAAAACGAAGAAAAACGCCTCATGTTCAAATGACATGAACAAGCTCGGAAAAAGGGATTATTTTCCAGCGTATTTTACGGTTGTGTGTAAATGTAAAATGGTCAGTAGTATGAAATATGTATGGGAACGATCATGCTTCAATCAATATAGGTTTTAGATAGAAGCTCCGATATGCCTCTTGTTAATGTTTTTCGCTGCTGTATGGCGTCCCCCAGCCTTCTCCATGTTGGTTTATGACCCCACATAAATATCGAGCCGGTAACTACGAGACTTGTTAATTGCAACACTCGGAGTTCAGTGTAACACAATTAATTACTTCAGACAGAGGAAAATTTTCAAACAGACCAAAGTTTAATGATACAGTAACACTCATTGCTATGGCATACGAATTCACGATGTTCACTAAACACCTGTCAAAATTAGGAGTTAAGATTACCTAATGATCGCTCACTACCCAAAACAAGTTAGCACAGTAGGGATGAATTTAGTTGACTCTAAGCTAATCGCCGAAGCGGTTTCCCCAAGACTGCCCATCTAAAAATAAGAGATAGAAAATGGCTCAAAAAATACGAAGACTGCATTTTGGGCACCATATTTTGGTTTACCATTAAAAGTTAAATTATCTTGCACATGGCGACTTCGAAGTAATTGCAGTTAGCATTCATCAAGACCGTCGCTGAGAACTGTTGCCTGTTTTGGAATGACATTTTAGGCGATTTGGGCATTTTATGGCTACCCTGATATCACCGTCTTACTAACGTTCTCCCAGTCTTCCACATATCCATATTGACGAATGTTTGATGAGAGAGAAATGCGTTAAAAATTTATTGATAAACACATTAAATGGATGGCGGCGATGCACATCTTGATTTTGCAAACGCGCCCACTTTTTGATATTTTGACGCAGTTCCTGCCATTTTAAGAAGCCATTATTTGCCCTATGTTAAATTCGCTATTTCTAGAAAGAATGCTTCATTTTCGTCACCGCTTTAAGTTCTCAATACAAAGCGGCGTTTAGCGATCATTGCCTCTTACTAAGGTCCATTATATGATTTCAGGCAAAAACGCAATTCACTTCTTCCTGATTTTATATTTGACAGACTAAGTTACACAGACTGAATATGTCATTAAGAGTCTGCAGCGCTGACGCAAATGCACCCAATTGAATTATTGAAATAAATGTGCCCGGAATTCTCCAAGGAAGCTGGCGGTAGACTACGGGTTTACAGTTCAAGTGAGTTCTGATCTCCAAAGAATCGCGTCTGGTTAACTTAATCATAGTGCGTGAATTGTAGTCTTTTCCCATGAGTTTTAATCCGGTGCATGCGCATGCTTAAATTCCGATCGACAAAAGCTAGTTCTTATGCCCAAATAATTGTCCAAAATCGGTTAAAGGACGCGGTACTAGTCAGACTCACAAAAAAGTATTAGTAAATAGTTCGTCTTGAAGAGCAAAGTAAGCCCTCAAAAGATGGATGCGTTCAACCGGAATAAATCCTAGAATCAGTGAAATAGCAAAGACTTGGTTTGTAAACGAGATACCGAAGCACTTTTCCGATATCATGTCATATTGCTTTTTTAAATAAAATGCGGGTAATAACTTGGTTTTCACCTCTCTAATGAAGCTTAAGCGTCGATTCACACATGATTGTGTTTGCAGCGTGTTTATTAAATTAAACATGGAATTTATAATATACCATCTTAACGCCGGCCCCATAATTGTGCCATTAGAAACAGTAGCAAGGGAACTGAAAGGCTATGTTGTTTTACCACGGATGGTCTTGATGCATACTACCTGTAAGAACTAGACGTCCAACCGTTTATTGTACCTAAAAGTGCAAACGGAGATTTCGGCCAAAATCCGCCAATAGTAAGGTCTTTGCCAACCGTTATGACCTTTTGTGCAATTAAAAGAAAGCTACATACAATAGCAGAATGTACACACAAGGTTTAAGATTATTTCCACTCCGATTAAGAAATGGGCTAAGATATAAATGTGCATAAACGTGCCTAAGCCCAGGTTTTCGAATGCGGAAAGACAAAAAATAAAAATTAGTAAGAAGCTGAAGTTAGGACACGTAATGTGGATTTGCGATGTTATGGAAAACAGAATTTGCTAATCCATCCTTTTTAATAGTTTTTAACAAGACAATGTTTATCCGACTCTCGATTAAGAGACTTGGTTAATGAAAGAACAAATAGATGCCAACTGGTCAAATGTTATCACAGTATTTAGTGGTCGTGTGGACTCCAACTCTATATGAGCTTTAGTTTAAACTACTTCGCAAATCTGTCATGCTTACAGTCTCAAAACACATTGTGTGCACTAGAGTTGCAGTTTCTCGAATAATTGACTTAGTCAGGCGATAGGAACTTACTGACTGACGTCGATTGATAACCAGGAAATAGCCATTCCAGTGTCTCTACATCCGCCATCAAAACATTCGATGATACTTCCAGGAATGAAAGCATCTAAACTACGCATGGCTAATGAGAGGTTGAATACTTAATTCCTTAGTGTCTTCACTGTTATACCCAATCCACCATGCCGGCTACTGAAAATGGTGAGACGTGTAATTTAAACCAACAAATACGACAAGCCTTTAGACTGCCTTGCGTTTTCGCCTGAAACGACAGAATTTTAGAACCTAAACTGACTGGGGCATTCATGATTATTTCGACTAAGACGTTCTGTGTTCACGCTTGTTGCAAATGCGCTTTTAACCACAATTTATATATTTATTTCTGAGAACACCTGTTAGTGTGATTTGCTGGTAATTGAAAGTGTTAAAGCTATATTCGAAATTTTGTCCTGAATTATATAAAAGAGCTGTAAGTAGAGGGGAACGAATAAGCGGACTGAATTCTAGTTTAAATACTTCTCAATGACCCTCGTTTGTCCGCTTACAAATATCATAAGGTTGGGCCAATCAACAGAACATCAGATGCAACTGCAGGACTTTTAAAAATTCTCTAGCACTTGATACCACTTTGTTTCTTGAAATACAGAAACCCACCGCATCCACAGACTCAGTACCATTTTCCTGAAAATGGCGATTTTAATAATTCACATTCATGCCCAACTTAGCCTACCGGTTGAACGTCCATGTTTCTTAAGACAAGTGACTCGGAGGGATGACAAAGCCAGCTAAACCGTCGTTAAATCTGCCTCACAAACAAAGGTGAGTTTTAATGGGCTGCTCTCCCTCCTTCAGCGGGATTGCAAGTCTTGAGCGATAATGAATGCAGAGACCTGGGATTCGACATAAATGTGAATCATTATTTTATTCAGCTGGACTGTAATGCTCCAAGTGTGCATTTTGGTAAAATTTGCAATGATCACTGAAGAAATACGACAACGTTTGATTTACGCAGAATGGAGATGAAAGCGATTGAAGTACTTACTACCACTCTTAGTCTTCATGCTTACGGTTGCTATTACGGCGCAAGACAAGCTTATAAACAAGTTTGCGCTTGTCTGCGTGTGTTCATCAACACTGTGAACGAATATGGCCGAAGGGCTGCTGAGATCTTACCAGGCACTGGCTTTACGTACCATTAAAGTAAGGCAGAGTAGTATTGATTTTGACTGACTTATACATATAAGGCTAAGCTCAAGAGGAACGAAACAAAAAGTAGGAATAGTAAAACCGAACATGTAACAGAGGGACAATAAGAGTCTGAGAAAATCTTACCAATTCGCAACTTCCAAAGGATCAACTTGTTCTACTAAGAGCAAAATGCACATATACAGTGAGTGACCGATCTCATGAAATGTTGGCTGAAATTCTGAAATGCCTTTTCGATTAGGAAAGATTACTTGGTCGCGCTCGTAATACTGATTATCATAAGGCATACTCTTATAACATTTCGAACTTGGCAGGATGTCGGCTTTTAAATGCACTTCTTTTCAATCTTCTGAACACATCGTGCTTGTTAAAAAATGACTACTTAAGAAGCATGCATTTTTCCCATTGATTTTCGATGTCCTTGCTAATTCAAATATATTTTACAGAAACCACAAACAATAATATGCTTTCTTTTAGTCAATCAATAAAGAATCACGTCTTCTTTATATTTTATACTTAAGAAAGGAGTTTATTTATTTTTTAAAAAAGTTTCCAATTTTGACACTTTTTAAGACCGCAAAATGTCCATTCACATAGCATCATACCTGGCCGTTTACCACTGCTCCTCATGAAATGTACAACATAGTCCGCATCCATTACAAAATTTTATGGACTCTGCATGATATTTCTTTAAAAGCATAGAAGAATATGTGATTTATTTTATTCGGAACGCATGCACTTTGTAGCGTAAAATCAGCAAGCGCTGATGCAACGAATGATCAGGCTCCAAATTATTCGGCAATTAGAAAACCTTTTCAAAACCTAATTATCCTCCTTCCTTAAGTATAAAATATAAAGAAGACGTGAGTTTCTATTGATTGACTAAAAGAAAGCATATTTTTGTTTGTGGTTTCTGTAAAATATATTTGAATTAGCAAGGACATCGAAAATCAATGGGAAAAATGCATGCTTCTTAAGTAGTCATTTTTTAACAAGCACGATGTGTTCAGAAGATTGAAAAGAAGTGCATTTAAAATCCGACAACCTGCCAAGTTCGAAATGTTATAAGAGCATGCCTTATGATAATCAGTATTACAAGCGCGACCAAGTAATCCTTCCTAATCGAAAAGGCATTTCAGAATTTCAGCCAACTTTTATGATATCGGTCACTCACTGTACAAAAGTTCAGCGGTCGATATTCGACCGACTGTTTCCAACCATTTGTCGAATTCGACCATCCGTCGATCATTTTGCTCATGTTTAGACTTGGTGGCTACGTAAAAAAACGAGAACCCAAATTATTGGAAAAGACAAGCATAAATGTTTTACCCGAAACACGCAGGGTTCGGGTATTATGCTCGGTTTCGTATTCTTCAAACCTCTGTTGGACAGTCCTTGTCGCTTTGGAAAGGTATTTGCAGCGGAGCAAAGATCTTCATTTTTTCGTTGGAAATGTCGGTTCTGAATACTATGAAAAGAATTGATGGTGGCCTGCTGACTGGGGTATCAGATGTTTCACTCCATGGCAGGGGACAGTGTATGCTCTAATATTAAGCCACAATATGACTTGGAGATAAAATGTTTCAAGCATTATACAAGTGATTATTATTTTGGAGCTCTGTTCCACTCATTTATATTCAGCATATAATCATCTTCGGCTTTTGGGATAACAAAGGCCAAATGAAAACAATATGTAGACGGTACTCCACTAGTGGTCATTTTTGGAAAATATTTGTTTGCTAAGAATGTTCCTGCTTAATAATCACGAGTTCATAATAAAAAATCGATTTGCAACTTTTAGACATATTTTGCCTCTTTCTACAAGCTTCCTTACTAAACGACAACATTACAGAAAGAAAAAGATTTTAAATCCCGTCTTTCAAACGGCGAACCCCTAAGGATGCCTTAAGCATGTATGTAGAGAATTGCACTCCAAAGCTTTGCAAAAAAATGGTGCTGATGCCATCTATCGCTTCTTCAGCTACAGGCAAATAATACGGTTGATTAGGAAGTCAAGGCTTTGTAAACAAACCGAAGAAAATGGCAGCTTGATGAATCAGGAGAAAAAAGCTCCAGAAAGCAATCTAGACATTTTTGATTGTCCTTCAAGCGGTATAATTGCGCATGCCCCAGAGCGCCAAAGTCCCTTTTCCTCATTTGAAGCCTCCGACCTCAAAAACGTGCCAAAATCGTCTGAACAAATCAGACTGTCTTACATAAAATTAAAAAGGGACAAATAAACTCGTATTAGTTTGAGGGCATGTTTTGTGCAAAAGCCACTTTTCTACCACAGACAGTAGAGAAAATATTTTGAACCGCAAGAGTCAGTTCTGATCCCCTGTCCTCAATCAGTGTTTTGTATTCCATAGATGTTTTACATCTAGATAGGACTCTAGGTCGTTAATTTAACAACTGGTTTTTTTCTGCCAGAATATTGTGTGAAGGAACTGCTGAGTGACTTTTAAAAAAACCCAAAAAAACATTGAAGTCTGTTGAAAAGTACGAAATATGCCATTTGGTTAGAATGCCTGCGATGCTGGCTCATGATTGTAAGAAATATCGATGACATATCCATTACAGAGGAAGACAAGTGGTAGAACGTTTCACTACCCCTACTTTCAATTCGAATGTATTAAGAAAACAACTTTCCTAGCCGCTTTACTCGAAACAGAATTTAGCTCAAGTGCCATCCCTTACTCCGCTAGCTGGTGGTCGTGGCGAAAATCAACCGCTCAATCGCCGTGTCCGGCAATGTCCATCGCCTGCTTCGCTGCAAGGTAAAATAGGCACGGTGACTTTGGCATAAATTATTTTATAGAGGGAGTAGACTTGCACAGCATCTACCTCACAACCTCCTCCTTCCCACCTGGACCCCGCATCAAGACACAGTCAAGAAGACCAGAGTCGGGTGAGGCCGCGGGCGGCTGGCACGGCCGAACTCGCACCTAGGCATACCACTTCAGCTTGATGAAACGCGGGACAGATAATTAGATATTGTTGAGGGTCTTTGCGGTCGATAGATAAGAAGTAGGATAACGTCTTATGCCAGCCCCTCCTCATATTCATATTCTCTTATGGCTGGGTGACATTAAATTAATTGATCAAGTTGATGAGAAACTATGCATCGTTTGCTGTAGACAGATCATTGGGCGTGCGCTCTGCACTGAAGTTCATAACTGTATCTGATACGTGGAGCTGTCTAAACCCGTGAAACTTTTGAATGCCCGAGTTTGAGTGTGCTATCCACAGGCCTATGTTCTGATCTGTTACATAGTTTGCTCGAAATAATATTTGAATTTTCTTAGTATAAAACAGTTTTCGATATCATCAATCCTAGCAAATTCCACATAGTATTTCGTCCGACACATCCCCTTGCAATAAGTAAAAGATCTTGCTCGGTTAATGTAATACACCACTAATAAAATCAACATAATCACAGAGGAGATTGTTCGCATAGAGTTTTCGCGGTTGCAGCCACCCGCAAGCCAACTCATAGTGTGCATTCTTAAATGTGGGAAACATTTTCGGTGAAAATTATTGAGACTTCCGCAAGGTTTAATTCCCAACTAACATCACGCAATTCAAAGCTAAAATTACCGGCGTAAAGCCCGCTGGAGAACCATCTCGAGCAGGTTTCTGAAGTTGCACAGCCGTTTTTCATATAACTGCACGCAATAAGGATTTTTAAATAAAGCGTCTAGTTTCCCGAAAAGTCCTATTTTTATTTGCTCGTGTAAAGCTACGCACAGTTAGTGACCTAACTCATGAAATTTGTCGAAATTAACGAATGATTGCCAATCACTCGCAAACCGACACCATTTCATGAGTCCAATGTTTATGTTTATTAAGCACAAGTTTAAAAGATTTAAAAAAAATATTAAAGGCAGTGCTGCGCTGTTTAGATATGCCGATTGTTTTAAAAAAGTGCAATATCCTGAAAACGTTAAAAATGGTCCTAATTTAGTAAACTTCCTTTTTAGATGTATAGAATGTATTTTCGTAGCAGAAACGCAGTAAATATGAACAAAGGTATAAAATAACGTCTAATACTAGTGTTCCAGTGACGTTTACATCTAAATATTGCTTGATAATTAGGACGATTTCATATATGACGGTTTATCAAGTACCTACATTCTGAGTGTATATTCCAAGACAGTTTTCCTGAATTCGTGTTATCCTTGACTCTTCTGAAGTAAATGAGACATGGTTAACAAGAAAAAGTGGATGTCGCTTGATTTCACCGATGGGGACCTCGTATTAACAAAGGTTTTCATGAGGTAATATGCTATGATGCCGGTCGGCGTATAATATATTTAAATAGGACTAAAAGGCTTAAACGTTCCATTCTGTGTTTATAAGTAGACTTTCTCTTCCGTTAAATTAATTTACACTTTTCGTTCGTTTTGGATTACAATGAGTTTCTGATCGGCCTCGAAATATTGCTGAATACTTCATGATTTTCAGTGTTTTCACGCTATCGTCCATAAAGACAGATTATGAATTGCCTGTATGTTAAGAACCTTAAAAAGATTATTTTTGAAATCATTTTCCGAATAAGCGAGTGTTTGGGCGCTTCTTTTTACAAGATAGTCGTTTGGGTCATATGTGAAGACTCATTCAAACATAAAACTTCAATTTCGAAAAAAATGCCTGCCAATATTGAAAAACAGCTACGAAAATGCCTTCTATCAATAACAAAATTTCCTTAATGCACGCCAATTTCCAATGCGCGCCACTTACCAATGCACGCCACCCCGAATTGTGTGTATGAATTCACATGCACTTGCGGATGCAAGTACATTGGGCGAATGCAAAGGCAATTGGCAATCAGGGCCGCTGAGCATTTGCCTAATTGGCTTTTCAAACAGGAAAACAAAACCCCTCGTTCGTCTGTAACGAAACACCTGTTAGAGTACTTGTCCGAGTGCATACAACTCGAACCTTGCGTTATTTGGAAGCAGCATACATACGGAGGGAGAAACCAGACCTATGCAGCCAGTTAGATCACGTGATCAATCTGCATTTGTCCTGGTAATCTCACGCCTCTACTATCCCCTGACTGTGATTTGTTGTTAACGTTTCGTCTCCCTCTTTCCTATATGGCGCTTATGTGGACATCTTATCTGATTATCCATTTCCTTAATAAGTTCCCTTATTAAGAAGTGCTTTATTGCGGCACTCCGTTGACGGATCTCTGTATAATTTGCAGTTTTGCACGCTGAGGCTAGACAAAATTTGACACTTTTGGCCGTTTCTCTTACGCTCCTAAATGATAATGTTTTTTCTACCATGAAAGAAAATCATGTCTTTCTTAACACATTGTGGCCATTTCACTGTTTTTGCTCGCTTTTAGCCTCCGTTCTTTGATTATGAATGCCCCGAAGAGCGCCTTTATATATATACTGATATTTTGCCGAAACTAATAATGCTTTGCTCATTCTATTTCTTTATAAGGTATGCATAAAAACTAACCTACACGACAAGTAGTGCTTCATATATTTAAAACCAGAAGCGACCATTCGGTGGTGGTTTTTTTATGACATTAAGTATAGTTTTCCAAACTGCAATACAATTTCAGCCCATTTAAACGAAGAAATCCCTACCTGCGGTGTTACTGCATTTAAGGGCACCAAATCACACAGATCTGCTTATTTGACATTCAAAAGTTGATAGAATTTTCGGTATTCTCAAAATACCCTTTGTGTTAGCAGGTTGCTTACCAGTGTTAGTATCGGACATGAAAAAAATTTTCAAGTTCGACTAAATCTGTTTATAAAAACTCTAGCAGGTAAATTACTACCCTTTCAATGAATAAGTCGCTTAGACGGGTAACCGGAGTCTAGGACATGAATTAGTATCGAAACTTGCACGGATATATTCCAACGTCCATTTTCGCTAAAATGAACTAATATTTTGCTTAAAATAATTACAGTAACACAACGTCTGCACAAAAACGGCTTTTCATTGAAGGATGCGGATGAGCGAACAAACTGCGCAGCGTTAAAGGTGTCCAGAAATTCTCGCATCAGTTTCCCTTATCAGATTTCCTGAGACAGGTCGCTTACTGTAAGTGCATCGTCTGCTAAGTAAGCCCCTTTATTCCTGAAGAGCAAGAAGTCGCAGTTTTTTATAACTCTGCACTACATGCCTGAATTAGACTATCGTCCATTAATAAAAGTAACTCAAATGTAGACTGCACCAAAATAATCAAAGCAATTCTCTTTGTTGTATATAATCCTCAGCTATGTAAGCAATATTTCAGGAAGTAAGCATAATTTGCTTGAAAAGAGTCATGTAGAGGAACATAGCCGAAGGCGGTCTTACTGTTGTCGATAACTTAGGGCGTGGAACTTTCGTAAGGTTTTGACACACAGCGGTGCACACACTTAGCATGAATAGACAACACCATGGCAAACCATCGAGTGAAGTCCAAAAATCAGTACTGGGCCAAAATGTCTCCTATGTAGCATGAATGATTTGTAACTTCCTTTCCATTTGCAAAGGAACATGCTTTAAATTCCCAGCTTGTATCCCAGGGACGTTTGTTCAAGCTATATTCACTCGTGCATTTACCTGTCTATATTCGGACTTTGGGACACTTAATCGATTTTGTTTATGATACTAAAACTTTGCGTGAAGTGCATTTTTTCGAATTTATGACCGTTTTTGGATTCGTGTACTAAGGAGCTGTCAGCCTGACATCACAGTAGTTAATTCTCATACGATAGATTTCTAAAAAAATACAAGAACTTTGATAAGTATTCTCTAATTTTTAAGCACCACCATGAACTGTAGTCGGGGCACACAAATAATTCGCCATCTGCCGAATAAATACCGTTAGAATAGGTTAGGCAGTTGACTGGAAATAATACTAAATAAGTAAATGCGAACAGACTATGAAAAGTGTTAATGTAACTTTGCTTTAGAATTTCTTTGATGTTGAGAGCAGCGACCACAAGGAGTAAAAATGTGCCTGAATTCAATAGAGTATACATTTCACATTAACGACTACATACGGTATAAAATTGAGATAATGTGATTTAAAAATGTTCTTTGTCTTATATGCGGAGTAGATGCACTATCAAATTAATTGCTTAGCGTAATTCTGAAATATGTCCATTTAAGAAGATCACTTAATGAACATACAAGAAAATATAGGACTATGTTACTCAGGCAAGGACGCCGTTTTTCAACAAACCTGTCGGACGCCGCAAAAACGGCGTTCTGTAAAAAATAACTGCCTCAGCAATATGCAAGTTTTCGATTAATGTTTGGTATATTCATACATTTAAATATGTTTTACGCAAAACGAGTATAAAAACATTTTTTGCACTTATTTGGTGACGGCGAAGTTTTTTGGTTTCTTGAAGAAAGGCTATCTTACGCTTTCGAAAGCTTTTCAGTGCTTTTTCGAACAGTCCCTGTAATTCAATTCGGGAATTTCAAACTGCAAGTTGCATATTTTTCGTGTAAGGAATATCAAATGTCTGTATTTGCTAGTATGAAAAAATTATGTAGGTCTAATAAGAATTTGCAATGAATGTAGATTAGGTTGCAGCTTTATACTCAGCACTAAGAAATAGCCAACTGTGATCCATTGCCAATACTACCCTCGCGGCCTTAAAAGTTTGCAGAATTAGAAATTACGTTATTAACATTTGCCTTCAAGCAAACGTAAATTTAAGGATGTTATGTGCTATAAAATAAATATTACGAAATTTGTACGCGTTTTTGATAGTCCAGAGTGAAATATGCATACAAATTAAATAATGTTTTTTACGTTGTGTGGTTATTGCGGGCGACTGGGAACAATCTCACTTGGATGCTGGTATCCCGGCAACATTGCACCACTTCAGGAATTTGCTATATGATAATGGATGCTAAAATCATAACTTAAGTTATTTTTTGGGTCAAAGGCATTTAAAGGCTTTGACTAACATTTAACAAGATAATACATATATTATAATTCTTAGACGTACAGTGCGTGACCTAATTCATGAAATGTGTCGAATGATTGCCAATCACTCCAAACCGACATCATTTCATGAATCAAATGACTGTGTTAATTAAGTACAAGTTTAAAAGAATTAAAAACATAAAAGAAATATTGTAGGCATTGTTGCGTTCTCTTAAAATGTCGATTTATTTCAGAAAAACGCAATATTCCGAAAAAGTCAGGAATGGCGATAATTTAGTAAACTTCGATTTTAGATGTATAGAATGTATTCGCATACCAAACACGTAGTAGATATGAAAGAAGACAAAAAATCACGTCTGCTAACAGTACTTTAGTAAAGTTTACATCTAAGTATCGTTTAATAAGTGGTGTTATTTCTTATATGACTGTTTGTCAATTGCCTGCATTCTGGGTGAAGATTCCAAAACTGTTTTCGAATGTTTCATAATTTCATTAACGATTTGGCGTTAAATGAGATGGGGTTCAACAAGCGAAGCTGGATTTTGCTTGATTTCGCTGATGGGTACGTTGTAGGATCAAACGTCTTCAGAAGGTCACATGCTAGGAGGCCGGTTGGTGTCTAATAAATTTAAATAGAACTGGCAGGCGTGTTCGTAAACATACCAATTTACGAGTACAACTCAGTGTTCCGAAGAGCCTTTACTTTCTCATCATACCATTTTGTGTTTATAGACAGAAATTTTCTCCCGTTAAATTAATTTATAGTCTGCTTTTTGTTTTGGATTACGTTGAGTTTCAAATCGGCCTCGAAATATTGCTGAATGTTTTATGATTTTCAATGTTTTTACCCGATCGCCCATAAAGACAGATTCTGAATTACCTGTCTGTTGGAAAGTTGAAAATAAGATTGTTTTTGAAGACATTTACCAAACTACTGAGTGTTCAGGCGCTCCTTTTCAAGAAGATGGTCGTTTGGGTTAAATTTGAATACCCATTCAAAAATCAAACTTAATTTTCGGAAAAAATGACTGTTCACAACGAAAGTCACCAACAAATTATGCTTTGGATCAATGATAAAACTTTCTTTAATAAGTTACCTCTTTAGAAAGTGCTTTATTACTGCACTCCGTCTACGGATCTCTGTGTACTTTGCATTTTTGCACGCCGAGGCCAAGTAAAAATTTGACACCTTTGACGGTTTCTTTCAAGTGCCTAAGCAATATTAATATTTTCCTTCCGTAAACGCAAAAACTTGCTTTTCTCTATAAATTTAAGCCATTTCAACTGCTTTTGCTCGCTTTTAGACACCCTTCTTTGATTATGACTGCACGACAGAGCCACCATATAAATACTGATTTTTTTATGAAAATAACAATGTTTTGCTCGTTCTTTTTTCTGAAAAAATGTATGCACAGAAGCTAAATACATGAAAATTAGTGTGTCATATGATTAAAGATGGAAATGACCATTCCGTGGTGGTCATTTATGTGATGTCAGGTAGAATTTTCTAAACGGCAAAAAATTTCAGCGCACTTAAACGAAGGAATCTCTATCTGCGTTACTATTGCACTTTAGGGCACCAATTCGCACAAGTCTGCTAAGTTGACATAAATAAATTAACAAAACCATTGGTTTTCTTAAAAACCGTTTTGTTAGCAGATTGATAACCATGGTCAACAGCGGACATGAAATAAAATTTCAAGTGCGGCTAAATCTGTTTATTAAAACACTCGCGGATAAATTACTCTCTTTTCAATAAAAAAGTCGCTCAGATGCGTAACTGGAGTCTAGGACATGTAGTAGAATAGAAAATTGCACGAATCTATTCCAACGTCTATTTTTGCTAAAATTTACTGATACTTCACTTGATTTAATTACGCATGAAAAGGACATTTTCATTGAAAGATGTGGGTGAGCAAACAAAATGCGCCACGTTAAATGCGTCCAAAAATTATCTTATCAGTTTCCGTTATCAGATTTCATGAGATGGGTCGCGTAATGTACATAAGGCACACGAAGCATCTAAATTGTATATCCCCCATCTGTCAGTTGCCAGATATTTGGAGTAAACACTTTAAGGAGAAATTTCCTAACGAAAAGTAACCTTTAGTTGTCGGCGTGCTAAAACGGACCAGTTAGTAATTTCCCCTTTTTTAAAATTCCCGTTGATTGTCGTTTATCTCAAATCGTGTTTTTTGAGTGACGTTAATATCGTTAAGGCGCAAATCGTTTTTTAGTCTACAGTGTGGTTAACCCTCGAACCATATTATTAGTAGATTCTCTTGTGTCTGGATGGTCCGTCAACTAAGAAAACCTTTGCGGGCAGTAGACCCCTCTAGGGATATGTGAAGAATAATGTACTTAACTGCCGCTGTATATTATCCAGAATGAGCATTTCATGAAATATTCTGATTATGCACATGAGCATTTTTTTATTTACCTATTACCTTGAGGAACAACATATTCCCTCATTATTTAAGTAAATTATGGAGCTTACCTCTCCAAGTATCTTTTATAAATAAGCACAAAAAGCCTTTTTATATTTGTGGTATAGGTTTACAGTGAAGTCAGCCCGCGCTGATGCACATGTATTATTAATTTGTAGAATAAAATTACAAGATTTTTACGCAAGGGGGCAGTCTTAATATCTGAATTGTCTATCATTTGACGAAAGATGGCTTCCTCATATTCGCGTCTAATATGCTGTTCGTTAAACATCTTATACTTGGAGAACTCAAAATGCATAATGTTCACCACAATGGCTTACCGTATACGAACAATTGCGCTTGTCGTTTGCCGTCTAAACCATGCCTTCTTTGGCAATCATATAATATTGGAATCGCCAAAATATTAGATTGCCAGAATATGTTGAAAGTGACGCTTATCGATCTATTAAATAAACTTTATACAGAGCGTGACCGATCTCATAAAATGTTGGCTGAAATTCTGAAACTGTTTAAGATTATAAAATATTGCTTAGTTAAGACTGTAGTATTGATTATCGTGTAGTATAATCCTGTAGAATTTGCAACTCGCCGGGATGTCAACGTGTGAACGTATGTCATTTCGACCTCCTGCAGAAACCAAATGTTGTAAAAATTGACCAGTTATGTAGCATGCTATTTTGCATTGATTTTCGATGGTCGTATAAATTGAAATATATTCTAGAGAGAACACGCACAAAACTATACTTACTTTCTCTCATTTGATAGAAAATCACATTGTTTTCACATTTTATACCCTATGAAAGTTTATCTTGCAGCCTTGAATATGTTATCAGTTCACGAGTAATTTCAAGGTTGATCAGACATTGCATTAGGTTTTGGTAATTTCAGTCTACAATTGTATGCTCTTCGCGCAAGGAAAATCACATATTCTTTATGTCCTTAAAAGAAACCATATACAGTTCATAACATTTGATTACGAGTATTGTACATTTAATGAGAACCATTGGTAAACAAAAATGTGCGATACTGTGCGTATTGACATCGTACGGTCTTAAAAATCTCATGATTAGAAACTTTTAAAGATTTAAGATAACATTTTATTGGGTATAAAATGTGAAGCCGATATGATTTTTAATCAAACGAGTGAAAGTAAGTATATTTTTATATATTTCCTCCATTAAATATATTTAGATCCTTAATTGTTTAATTAGTTGGAACAGATCAAGAGTACAAGAAAAAATGCGCATCGTTAGCAGTAAAGTGTTCACGTCCACGTAATACCACACTTGTGAATTTAGGAATCTACTTTTCCGCCTTCCACACGTTAGCACTTATCGTACTTAAAATAACCGAATAGCGCCAAAATTAATGGCCCGTTCGTACTATATTAGGGAACTAGTTGTTTTATCTTAATGATAAGGAATAATCTTTGTATGCAGCATATCATCTGCGATTTGTCCTGGTAATCCTTCCTGGGTGTGGCGTCTACTCACAACAGAGGATCGCATGAATTATTCGTCAGTGCTCAAAGTCAGAAATCTGGGTTTGACTTTCAAATAAGTAAGCTCCGCATTGTCTGTCAGGCGCAGATAAAGGCAGACAATGCATTTGTTGTGCTACCTTCAAAAGAATACACATGAACCACTTATTACTTAGCTTTAGTCAACAAACAAACTCTAATTCTTGTTTGTCTGTTGTGAAAACGTTATTAATGCCTCAGTGCTTCTATGAAAATCAGTAGAGATGGAGATATCCTGATTTATTTGTCTTCTTAATGTCTACTCACGGCAGGCAGACTTTTAAACCGTTACCTAAAAATCTAAATCACAAGCATTTCGAAGCAATGTTTCTCCATGTTAAAGTTTCAGTTGTTTCAGTATACGCCCTCGCTTTTCTGCAAGACCTCAAAAGATACCTCTGAATAACAGTCTTGCTGGATTGCAGAAAAATCTGATTTTTGTCCTTCATGTTAGACTGCTTCCCCAGAGAAATAACACTTAGTATCGAAAGAAAGTAAGCTGACAGTCTGGCTAAAATATTTTATTGACCACTGTGTCAACCTACCATGTACAAAACATTCTTTCAGAAAATTTACTTGCTTGAGATCTCTATAGCTTGTCCTAACCGAAGAAAAATAAGGTGTTTTGACGGCTGCCCGTTTTTCGCCTGAAAGGGTACCTCTTCTGAGCAGATTTTGACACCATATTTCTCAGAGAGACTACTCAAAGCTTAGCTTATAAATGCTGACCGCTTCTTTGTTCCGAACAGAAAGCCTTATATTAACCCCGTGGGGGTAGATTGTCGTCTGAATCTCACGAAATTTTCCGCCTTTCTCGAATTCTGTCCATTGGTACGAGTAAATATTTTGGCTAGGCGAATTAATAAAAACGCAATATTCAGGAGTCAATCAAATTTTCTTAGTCGACCAAGATAGCATTGGGAGGTCAACCAATGATATCTTTAGTCCCTCTCCAAGGTATGACAAATATAGTTTGTTCAGTTGGATTGCATATTCCCAGGAAGCTGCAATTAATTTTATCTTTTTTATAATGACAACTACCATCAGCTGGATAATCTTTTAACTTAAAGTTACTTTCAGCACGTGCGGATGATATAGAATCATAAAAATACGTTCATTGATGCAGCATAAACAACGGGACACTATATGGAGTCAAATTTATCCTGCCAGATTTTTAGTGGCTGTTTCTAATTGCGGTGCGAGTTCAGCACTTACTGTCATTTTATTACAAAAATGCATGGCGTGAATTTTAGGAAAATATTTGTTTAAGCATAATCATAGACCAGACACAGCATACGAACAAAATAAAAACAAACAAAATAAAAAAAACTCTAGACACATATGGGAAGCCTCCATCTTTCTGGAAGATTGGAATGGTTGATGTATTTTCTCAAAGAAAGGTAGAAAGTGCTACAAAGCGCACTGTCTATTATTTTGCCTAAAACATATGAAAGAATGTCTTTCAATATAAGAAGAATCTTAAAAGAACAAGAGCAAAGAAGGATGCTTTAAAGAGTTGTAGTCCTAATGTTCTGAAAAATATCAGTAGGAAGTAAGAAAATTGTACAATTTTTAACGGCCCATCCGGTCTCATTGGACAAAAGGGAACCTGGATGAGCTTTTGCATGATTTACTGACAGGGTGCCAACCAAGCTCCTGAAGGTTGCGCACTTTGAGGTCATTAGATCGCTTGCGGTATCAGGTTTCATGGTCTTGGCAATTGTTTCACATCCGTATATCATTAACCTTAGTTTCCACAATCACCTCAGTTGAGATGTGCTCATACTTCCGTTACGTTCAAGAAGGTGCCACGGAGTTGATGATAGTTTTTTTACTTGCAACTTCGACTTTCAGCGTCTGTTTCGTCTTGTGTTTTTTTCTCATTTGGTTGTTTTCAGATCCTTAGAAGCAGGTGTACGGTCGATGTTCGCCCAGTGTTCGTTTGGCATTAATGTCCGACGTTCAACACACACAGAGTATTTCCGACGTTGTGGGCTTGACGAGGAGTTAAGGAGCCCAGTCCACATCATGCAATGTTCCCATCCTGTTATAATGTGTCGCTGGACTGGTGTTTGAGGCCTGCGAGTAACGCCTAACGACAGAGCTCACAAAAGACTGGTGGCGGTTTTTAACACTCTTTTTATACATAACAACGCTGACGCTTCTGCCTGTCACAGTTTGTCTATCTTCCTCTATCGTGCTGTGTGGTTTGCGACTTTTGTTAAGGAAGCTGCTCGAGGTTATAGTTCAGCTGCTCTGTTTTCCACCGATCGCAGTGCCTTCGGCCTCACACCGAAGGTTTGCAGACATCTGATTTCGTGTGGTAGCGGTTAAACCTTGTGTTTTCTAAACCTAAACGCGCGTTAGGTGCTCTTCTAGATTGCGTTATTACCTGAGACGCACTGTTCTTTCGATGGAAATGTAAAGGATAACGCTGTGAGATTTGACAAAAGATCCCTAAGGATAGGTTATGCAGCCGCATTTTATTTAACATGCATAACTAACTACTACGTATTATTCAGTAGCCCCTGGTTGGTCTATTAACGCAGCTATAGGGAGGTACTTTTGGTGTTCTCTGACGCACTGATATAACCGTCTTGACCGGGCCGTTTTACTATGACCTTTCTAGTAATAAGTTATTTAGCATGGGGTGTCCTCCGGTTTTCGACCCCTCTCCGTAATCTTTTGTGTCCTACTTTTATTTCCTAGCTGTCCTAATGTAATTGTATTGTCTTTCATCGTCGATTCCACACACCGTGACTTACTTGCTTCCTCCAAAAGAGTAATTAAACCTTTTCGTGCCGTGTCGGTGCTCACCATAAAATGCGCACTGTTAGGACTGCCAGCTGCATGTTGGTTTACTCCGCCTTGATTAAAACACAAACGAGCGCCTTCCTCGAGATCTCCAAACAGTTTCTGTTGTCTGACGTGTATGCCGTGACTTATCTACTCCTTTAAGAATAGGTGTGCGAGGTATCTTGTATGGCCCATAATAAGGCAGTTGAATTAAACTGAGTCTATTCACAAAAATTAACTTACAATTGGTTGTTAACTTGCCTTCACGATAGAGTCCCTCAGGTTCGCTGTTCGTGAGGCTTTTGCATCGACACATTTTTACCTTGTGCAACAGGAACACATCTTCCACTTGCTTTAGGTCAACATCGTCTAGGCCAAACTACAAACGATATTAAACCACGTCCATGTGGACCTATACTGCACGGCCCACAATCGGTCCTGCTTCGCGAATTGTCCGTTTCAGTCTGCTCCAGGAAACTTCAGTCGCATTAATGTATTCTGTTGTTGGATCCTTGAAATGCTTGGTATGATCGACTGTGAAGCGTTCACTGCTGATGCATTTGGCGTCCCTATTGGCATTAACTACAGTAAGTAAAAGTCCACTTGCTTGACAGTATTCTACTCCCTCCAAGTTTATAATTTCGGTTACTTCTTTTGTTTTTTTCAGATAATCAAGCTGCGATTGTCTGACTTTTTAGTGGCCTGGGATCGTGGGTATGTATTTTGAGAGGACAAAAACCCTGTTAAATGTTATGCTCAACAGTTAATCTCATCCTTGTACAAAATCCTCACATATGTACTTTATTTCCCGTAAACCTTTTATAGTATACTACTAGGTCGTCTGCTTATGGAGGAACAAACTTGCAACTATGATTTATTTATTTGACCTTTTTCTTTTGCATAATGTGTCTCCATAGCTCCTTTAACATTCATGTGCATCATGCAACTTCGCAGTAAATTCTCAAAGTTATGCCAATTATGGCAATTATTTTTTCATCTTCCCGATTGCTAACCTGTTCTATTGATCTTGACATGTTTCTACTTTACAAACGTTAGTTCATTCAAATAAGTTTTATTTATTGAGTTGCATTTGTTTATTTTTTGATTAACGCACTCAATTCCGTTGCTACTTCTAGGCATATGGGAGGAGTGCAAACAGAAATCTATTTGTTTTTGTGTTTCATTACAATCACTAAATTCCCCTCCTGCTGCCATGTTCCACCCGTAACACCCTTATTACCACCATTACCGTACTTCAATGGACCGGGGTTATTGATTGCGAGGCGGGGTCACATAGCCTACCTTTGCCAAGGACCCCTTCAAACAAGTTTACGGATGTCCTCAGGCCGCTGCCACATTCAGTTGGAGAAAACTGTCCGCATAGCTTCAAAACACATTCAGGCAAGATCTTAGCTGTGCCTTTAAGGAATTCGAGTTAGTGGATGGGGTTAAGGTAGGCGTTAGCGTTACGGTTTAGGCTGGAGCTTGTCTACTGCAAACACGACTACGGAATAAGATCCAACCCACTTTCATTTGTCCATGCTCATGCGCCAATTATTCATATGAAACCATACCAACATAAATGCGTGTGCAGTCTAAAATCAGCGGAAAAATTTCCTCCACGTTTCTGAGAACATCATCCCCTTACAAAATCACAAAATAGACACAGTTAAAAATCTACGTATAGGTGAAGCAGACATTGTGAAACATGCAGTGTTTATGCTACTTTATGCAATTATTTTATGAATAAAAATGCTACCTATTCGAGGGTGAAGTCCAAGTTGTAAAAAGCAGAGAGATTTAATTAGGTCCCGACAGTTTGTCGGCTCTCGGCAAACAGTGCTTCAAGTCAATTATGCTAAGTATATTGTAGGTAACACCATCTATGCAATGTGCTTATTGTGGATAGACGTTGTCTTCTATACGGATGTCGTTTAATTTCTTAAATAAAATATTCAGGGTATTTCTCCTTTCGCCAAGTTTATCGCAGAGTAAATTGGGTAAAGATGAAGTATATGACAGGCGTAGGGTTACCTACGTAGGCGTTTTTACGAAGCGATTTTGGTTGGAATCCCTTCGATTGCCATTACGTCGGCAGTGTGAAATTCTTTGAAGTCAACAGCCCAGAAGACAAATAGCTATGAATATGTTTATATAGACTCATACTTCTGTACTCTCTAAGCATAATCCTTTGCAAAAAAGTCAAACAATGTTTTTAAAGCTGAAGGGATGCAAAGGGCGTCTTTCCATATATATGTTTCCATCGCCCACATCCATGTCATATTCAGGCACGTAACGCGAAACCTTACGACATAGCATGCGCCTTCACTTCCGCAGAAGTTTCTCTAATGCCTTTTTTAGGCTCGCGATGTTCCGGCTAAATCAAAGGCGGTACAGCACATCGTCCACGTGGGCCTTTACCGCTCTGCCGAACACGGAACCTTCTTCAATTAGTTTCCTTTCAAGGCGGCTCCAGTAGCTTACATAAAGCCATAACCGTATAATGCCTAATACCACAATTCCCGTGTGAAACGCCCTGCAGATTATTTTATTCCGAGCTCGATCAGTTATTATGCCTTTACCACAGATTTTCTTGTACATATTTCAATAGCGAAATAATAGGACGTATTAGTATTATATTAAGTAGCTCGTTTACTTACCAGGTTCTTTCCATTTCTACATTCCTAACATTTTGTACTGTACTACGTCTAAGGGGAACAAAGCTTACACACCTTTCCGTTCCTATACACATGCCTATCTAACATACCATTAATATCCTGCATTAATCTTTACGACAAAAAAGGGAATTGGCACTGTCCAACAAGCTGTAAAATCGAATGGTTTATATCATGAAATGAGTTGGAAAGTCAAAAGAAGAGGGGGCGTTCACCGGGAGGCGTTTATTTGAGATCCGACGTTTCGGGTAGTTTACTCGTCTACCCATCTTCAGGGATTAGGTGAACGCCCCCTCTTCTTTTCATATGCCACCTGGGAATCGAATTTTCACTACTATTGAGTTGGAAATTGTTGTTGCCTATCGAGCAAGCATATGAAAAAGTATTAGTGCAACTTATTAAGGAAGCTTTAAAAACCAACGTTGCTCAAATAGAATAACTTTGGAGGTTGTAAGTGTTTGGGAGTATATATTAATAGTTAGAATTTAACTCTTAGCCGAATAATTGTGTAGACTGCACAAATTTGACAATTTTTTGTCTAGAATTTAATTAGACGACGCCTACTCCTTGACTAAACTCATTGGAGGGTCTAAAAAACTAACAAACTTATGGGAACTGTACAGAAAATCTTTAATAACCGCAAACAGCAACAAGTAAGCGTGATAAATTTTACATGAAACAATGGAAATCTTCCTAATGCAGAGACGGTGGAAGCTATATATCATTTTGTGGTCTAAACTGCTGTCACAGCGTGTAGTCTAGAATCACATAGTAAGCGAATCCATAACTCGCTGATTTAGTTTCCAATTCCCCTAAGGTTGGTCTCAGAGGCAGAATGACAGACTTAGCTATGCCACTCGTTTCAAGTTCCTCGGAAATGAATGCTCGAAGGTGGCGTAAGTGCTCCGAAGAAAGCTTTTACTCCCCGCATTTACTTAGAATATCTGAGTTAAAATCTCTCAGTTGCTGCGGAGTAGCCACGTGATTATCTGAGAGACAGCAAGGAAACTGGAATGTCCGTGCCAGGAAGCACGCGGGGACGTCGGTAGGGGTCCATGGATAGGCAAAACCTCTCGCAACTACACCATGCAGCGAAATAAAGTCAGCGAAATCCACGTGCTTGGGCAGTTAACAAGTGCCTATACTGCGAATATGAAAAATTATTCAGGTTTAGCTTTGTTTAAATCTCATGTGTTATTTGCTGAACCAAGACTTCGACTGCAAAAATGCGACTCTTAAAATTGTATCCGGTTCCCCATTTATAAAATATGGAAAAAAAGATGCAGTAGGTGACCCAAAGTCAATAAAAACACATCGTTTCCAGTTCTCAGCGGACTTCAGTACATGTTGCATGAAAAAAAGCCGTATATCTTGAGGTATTGGCAGCGAAGCGCTTAACACAAACGTGCATTAATACAATTTACGCGGAGACGGACAAAAGATATAACATTTGCCTAAGTTTCTAAGATGCAAACAAAAAGTATAGCGCAACGGATTAAATGTTCCTTAGAATCTCTCAGCAATCGCTTATTCTAACCCGACCGTTTTGCCTGGAATCACATTTCACTTAAAAGCGTACGTTGTTTACGCTAAGCAAGTAGTTTGCTTGACTTATACTAACTCGCCAATATTTATGACAGGATGGCGTGGCAAAAAGCAGGAGAATTCAAGACCATGATTTTACGTTTTTTCCAAATCTGATTTGTGCGTGGCATATGCCACTACCAGCGTCTTCGGGAGTGCCTCCGCCAGGTAGTGAAGAGATTTCCGAAGAATAATGCATACGCGCTTTATTTTATGGAAAGGTTTGGAAAACCATATAATTAGAAAAGAGTATGGCAACAAAGGGCGTATGTGTCC
The DNA here is from genome assembly GCA_902702965.1 of Spirometra erinaceieuropaei. Classification (NCBI taxonomy): domain Eukaryota; kingdom Metazoa; phylum Platyhelminthes; class Cestoda; order Diphyllobothriidea; family Diphyllobothriidae; genus Spirometra; species Spirometra erinaceieuropaei. Next base: position 718,334 of record CACRXP010000047.1, on the reverse strand, counting down.
TAAATAATAAAGGTTAAAATAATCTTGATATACGGCCATATAGCGATCAAAACAGCGAGCATACCCTGCAGGCGTGTTGCATACAATTTTACGAAAAAGGCGGAAATTGAAAAATTGGTAATTCGAAAACAATGTCTTAGGCGGAGAATTGCAAATACGTACATTCGGTCTAATAGGGATAACACTAGGTCTCTGTGAAATTAACTTACTGGGCATCTTATATGGATCTGCTGCCATAATTTTTAGGGAATCACAGGTCGATTTGTTCCGTCTAACCAAAATAAATATATTTCATTCACAGTTAGTGCAAGAGACACAAATAACAAAGATGGCCTGGTGGTAAGGACGTACTATGACACAAATTAGGTGTCCCCCGAATTAGGGCCATAGGTTGACCGAAGTCCAACCAGGTCCTCAAGTTGCTAAAAGACGCGTGGGAAAACGCTTTATCAGAATTTTTTAAATTTAATCCTAGGGTGTATTTACTGTGCAAGTTTCAACCGGTCTTTCGTCTGGCGCCTTGACAGACCATGTCATAGTCGAGTGTTTGCGGAGTCCACATGTTTTTATTGAACATTGTTTAAATAAACATCCTGGTTAATGGTAATTATCATGTCCTTTGATAACTGTATTATATCATTCTCAGAATCAAGGTATTGTTGAAATTCACAATAAAACGATGTGGGAGTCAGCAGATTATATCTTGTGGTGAAGAGAATTCGATCGCTGCATCAAGAATTCCTTTCGTATGGTGTTTCGAATTCACATGCGAACCCGGTAGTGGACACTCTAGTCACTCTATAAGGGTTGCATTATTCATAGATGTTTTGGCAGATTTTTAATAATTCATATTGACCCAACTGTGAAGAACTCGGCATCTCGATGGAATTCGGACCAAGGCAGTAAGACGAAGGTTTTAGTACAGCCAACGCTCTAATCACTTGAGCTACGAGGCCCCGCAAAACGACGCGAGTTTAATTACATCTGAGTCAAGTTATCCGCCCAACCTACTGCAACGTCTGGAATCCACCAGAAACGGCTGGAACCTGCCAAAAAATCTATGTATTACGGGACCGTGGGAGTCATCTGGTGGACTCTAGGTGAATTACTTAGGAAATCCTGCTTGGGCAAAGAACTTACTATATCAGATTTGGTGGATTCCAGACGTTGCAGTAGGTTCGGCGGGTAACTTGATCTAGATGTGATTTAACTCGCGTCGTCGACGAGACCTCGTAGCTCGATTGGTTGGAGCATGGGCTGTACTAAAGTCTTCCCCTTACTACCTGGGCTCAATTCCCACCGAGGCGCCGAGTTTTTCGCAGTTGGGTCAATATGGCTTATTCAAAATCTGCCAAAACATCTATGAATTACGTAAGTCTGGTAGTCATCTGGTGGATTCTAGGTGAATTACATAGGAAATCCTCCATGGGCAGTCAGCTTACTGTGTCAGATTTGGCGGATAACATACGTCGCAGTAGGTTCGACGGGTAACTTGATACAGATGTGATTAAACTCGTGCCGTCCGGCTGGGCCTCGTAGCTCAAGTGGTTAGAGCGTTGGTTGTATTTAAGTCTTCCCCTTACTGCTATGGTTGGAATTTCGCCGAGGCGCTGAGTGTATCACAGTTGGGTCAGTGTGAGTAGCATTTTTGACAGAATTCATCTGCTTAATTCGGATAATTAAGACCTACCGTATTCGTTTCGGATGTGTGTGAAGAGTGTTCACTCGTGCACCATCCACAAGATTAACAGTTCTTCTCATGAAAAAACTACGAATTGCATATGGAGGGATCCGATTGAACCAGCTGATGGATTGCAATCGAGTGGGCCGCGAGTTACTTGAGTAAAGGCTTTCCGGCATTTAATACACCATATGCAATGTCGAAACCTTGCCTGAGTAGAGTAATTAGTGGGACCGAAAACTGCACCCAGGGCAAAATCGGTGAGTCGTACTTCCGCGTAATTATCATGCCAATAACAAACGCTGATAATAAACATTTGGCAATATAAACCTGAGACGTGGACGAGAAAAACAATCATTGCAGCAAGTAAGATCGTCAGCGATGGCTGGAGAAGTCGCTAGAAATGACGAATATTGTCAAGGTCGCAAAACAGTTATGAGTCGTGTTTGGGACCTAAAGGTTATTGTAAATCAGTTATATTATTTTTCAACTTTTGTGTCCGAAGAAACAGGAGAGAAAATGGCAAGCACTATATTTGCTGTTAACAATTAAATCATAGTCAATTCTTCTCTCTTCTATTGAATATTCAGTTGCTTTAATGAATTTCGAAAATAATACCTTTCTCGATTTTGGTGATTAGAAGTGCCATGCTGCCTAATGCAAATATGACTTGGCGGGCCTAAATGCGATTTCAAAGACATGTAAAAACACTAAATGACAAAATTACAAGATATAAAGTTCCTGTCTACAACACGTTTATCCGTAAATGTTGACTTTCAGACGGTCTTTGAAAGACATTGAATACACCATCATTTACGGCGTTTTCAGTCAATTGTCAAAAAGGCAGGTTCTGTGTTGTGTGCCTACCGAAACCATTTAAATAATATATCTTTCAAAAGCACTTAACACAGCGGTTAGTGCGTTGACGCTGTTTCTAACGCACACGTCCGTTTGGGTCCTGTTTGTAAGCTTACACATATAGGAAACTTCATCGCGGGGAAAAATGAACGTACTTAACAAACGTTGCGAACGGATACGCTCAGGACCGACTGATAATCTGTTTAATATATTGCCTTTTACGAAGTCGCTTCAAAGTGTATTTTTCGGAAGAAATTTGTATACCTTAGCATATTTGAAAAAATATTCAAGACAAAAATTAAGAGTTTGCTCGGCGTTTTTACTTTTTTTCAAAAGATAAGTATAGTTATTCTTTGTCAAACGAAAAATCTGACTTTTCCTCCATTTTGGAGCCATTTACGCCATAGTTGTTTGATTAAGGGCACCGTTCTGCGATTAAAAATACACAACAGCGCGGTCATAGAAATAATATGATATTGGTTAGGCAGCCAATCTTCTCCTTGTTGGGTTTATGCAACACTAATTATTTTAAAATAGAACAAACAAAATATTTCATACGATACGTAAATTTCCTCATAGCCTTTGGTGGAAGGACTTCTTGCAACAAGCTGTATGATAGTCGCAAAGGACATATAATGTTGCAATTTTGAATCCCGTGACTGCCTATAGGCGTTATTACTGCCTCTTTAGGCAAGAAATTGCGCAGACTTGCCATAACGGATTGCTTAAAGTGAAAAAACCATTTGGCTTTCTACAAATAACATGTCGGTTTAATCCTCTATCATGTACGGTAGGTTTTTTGCAAAACGCGAGCATGTAAATTCCTCCTAACTAAAGAAAAAACGCGTATGTAAAAAAACTGCCGTGGTACACGGTAAAGCATACTTTCAATCAAATGTGTATCTTTGGTCCTTTCCTACGTGAAAAAATATCATTTTTCGGAATAGACATGCGGACAAAACTAATCTCTATCATTTTTAATAAGTAAAAATTATTTTTTTATTTTCTTTATCGTGTCTCGTGAGAAAGGCATATGTTGCTGGAAGGCTTGTGGAATTGCCGGTGTCTTGCTGATCTATAGGATTTTGTTCTACCCATTATCTCACAATGTAAGCGATTAGATAAGAGGTTAAAGATCGTTAAAATATATTGGCATTATTCTTTATCAGCAAAAAACTCAATGGTGGTTTTTGGTTTGTGCATAACTAATGGTAACATCTCCGCAGCTTGAATTAATATTTTTTGATGGAATGCAAATAAGACGTTTTGAATTTTTAACAACCATGGAATGTTGCATCTGCGCACCGACGACATGTTCGAACTTCGGAGTTGTGAAGCATTTGATTAAACATATAGTATACTGGATACTCTAATCCGTCCTTAACAGCAAGCAGGCCACTTATTATGACATATGTTTGCCTTTTCCAACAGAGCTTACGGACGATATCTATTGTCCCATACGCAGGAGCACTAAATGATGTTGGCAAATTGACCAAAGTAGGACTTGGAATGCTTCTATCTTTGCCCGGTGAAGCTTTTCAAATTAAATTACTTATTCACTGCCCACTACAAAGAACGCTGTCATTTTATAAAAACATTATTTCCTACGCCTTCTCCATAGAAATTCAGTAAAACGTGTCGCTCAAGTAATTATAAATGTCAATGAATATTATGCACTGTTCACTTAAACGCACGATAATCCAATTCCCAAGCCTAGGAACAGAAAGGCGGATTGTCATTGTTAGTAAGTTAATTGTAAGTAAATTGATTATCTTTTTGCCTACATTGCAAATCCACTTGATTTATATGTTCGAATTGTCCTTCAACTATTTATATTAGGCAAAATTTATGCGTTTTAATGATAGAATAACTCATAAAGAAATTGCAGATCCCTGCCGCGCAACTCTTGCATCGGGTTTTAAGTCTAAAGTCCAGTTTACTGAATAAGTTTGTCGTTATTTGGAGTCTTTTACGCATAATTCATCATTCTCGAATTAAACACCGTTGGTTCGAGATGGAACTGAAGTCCTTGAAAGCCAAATCTTATGAATGATGGTTGAAAGGGCCAGAAAAATTCTAACCTGCCTCAAGACAGCATTGGTATCGGGCGACACTGAGGCAGATTGCATCGCTGCCTCGAAGCACACATGCACGCGTTTTAAATAAACGTCAGAGACCAATCAGATGGGTACATGATTTCCGCTTCTACCCAGGTAAATGGCCGCCAATAACCGATGCTGGTAACAAGCACAATTCTTACGACAAGTCAAAGAAGGCCATAATTCGCATTTTTTCGTATTTTCTGGACGTAAATATAGTTTTTTGTTCAGTACCTGAGATGCTAAACTCGCCGCAGTTTAGACTCACTTCGCCGACTTACAAAAGTGCCCCTGGTCCATCGTTGTGTTTTTCTGACAGAACGCGAAACTATAACCAGGAGGTTGACGCTCCGACGGAAGCACGTAAAAAATGCGTCACTGTCTATGTACCGCAAACAGTTCCGGAAAACTCTGCAGATATGATTGGTGTCAATAAGACCGGACGTGGGAGTGAGGACGTCGAGGAGGACGCGGCGGAACAGATGATACCAAAGCATCTAAGTCTAAAAATCACATCAGTAGTTGCATCAAAACCAAAGGTGCGTGTCGTTTACTATCTTTGCATTTAATTTATCATAAAGAGGATAAACGGGAAATGTGAAATTCTGCTCTAAATTTTAAGTTCATGCTAAAAAACTGTTGACTATTTGACTGCGCACTTGTCAGACTTGACTGTTCTGATTTGCCCTTCACTTTGGGTCAGTTCACTCGCGACAGGGCTGCCGTGAAATATAAATACAATTTTTATCTTATTTAGATGTTACATTACACAGATAACAGTAAATAAGAATGTTTAATCAAATTTCTCTGAGGAAAAGTCTACTGATTTTTACTCTGCTAAACTAAACAGTGCAAAATAGTCAGGGAAGTGCGTTTGGCAAATTGTAGAAAATAGATCTTACACACTCAGAAAAAAAGGTCTCAGGAGGCGCATAGTCTGTAGTCTAGACCCTCAGTGACACGTTCGAGCGCCGGTTTGCTGCGAAAACAAATTTTCCCCTTTCAGCTGAAATGTTGATCAAACAGACCAAAGATTCCAGGTTAAAAAGGGAAAATTACTATAGCGTTCTCTGTGTGCCTAATCAAGGTTCAAAAATACAAGAAAAATGTAGGCTTTGAAACAATCTTACAATCCTTGACAGAATGAAGGAGATTAAGGTGCACAAACTCAACAATATTCCAGATTTCATCAGCATTGACGTCCACGATAAAATTAAATATATACAAATTTCGGGATAAAATACTATTTTTTGCTTACTTTCTCTTACACACATTAAAACGTTTTGATTATTTCCTTTCTTATTATTATGACTTCAATTATAATATTAAAAACGCAAAAACCTACGGCTGAAGCCTTAGAATTTATTCTTCTGGTGTGTGGTTATAAATTATTGAAAGACATCCGCTTTTAGATGCCTAGATGCTGCGTATTTGCATTCAAATGATTGATCAACGACCTATAATTGCATCACTGAATCAGAGGTCGCTAATTAAAAGCGAACTAGTGAGCGCGGGTTCGGGTTAAGATAAGCTTTGCTTCCTTCTTTCGTCCACATTATCCTCCGTGACAATGTAAGGGGGGTCCCATTTTAAATAATTCACATCATTTCGCTGAGAATGGATTAATCCCACACACGATAAGTCTACTTGCTTTTTCAGGCATTTGTGCAATATTTATTAAAGAAGTTGAAGTTGCCAAAATACATCGATTTATTTCTTCTAACCCCCGAAATTTAAATCCGACCTGCGTCTACGCTTCTCTTTTTCAAAAATATTTGCATATATACCGAACGAACAACAAAACAAATATCTAAGTGTGCTCCAAGAGACATTTCCAGCAAGTTATTATTTTGCAAGAAATCCAGTGAACGCCTGTGTTTCCCTTTGCCTTGCGAATCTTGACTTTTCAAAAGCCAACTGCAAAGTCTACCTCTGTATACGAACGTAGGCTTGAGTAAAATAATAAGGACACACAGCGCTCAAGGAGTCTCTTTTAAGTAAAAACGCAGTCGTCAATCAACATCTACTTCAGCCCAACCTAAGTGTTTTTTTCCACACTCATCAGAAGCCCTTTGAGAATAAATTAAATAATGTTTCGATTTTGACTGCTAAGAGGCAAAATATTTGTCCGAGTTGTGCTTTCTACTCTGTGAAACGCACGTTAGGTAAAAGCGCAATCTGCTTTGCGCATTTGCAGACAACCGGACTTATTACCTTTATGAGCTGCAACTTCGGTCTTTTTCGCCATCATGCTGACCAAGAAAGTTTCTTTGAGAATTTTCTTGCCTTGTACTGATTTGTAAAATAAGTGACCGCCTAGATGGGCGGCCCATTTATAAGAGAAAAGAGCTGCAAATCCATCGGGACGGCGCAAAATCTTGAATATAACACTTTGCTATCAAACATACTATAGTAAATAAATTCTTGCCTACCTAATATTTAAAAGCTATCTGCGCATCTTAATAGTCATCCGTTAATCTGTGAAATTTGCTTATGGCATTCAAAGGCGTTTATGAGGTTCTCGGTGAATACGTGAAATGTGATTAGAAGATGGCAGCTAATCTATACACTCCTGTGCTAAGGCTTACGTCGAATTTTCTGAATTAATTGCAGGAAGCCGAACGTTTGCGACGGGCCAGGGAATATTATTTGGCTGAAATTTCAAAAACCTGAAATGCAGGTTGAAATAAAACAAAGGGCATATTCCTTAAACTGTGGTCACAATTTTTGTACTTATGGACAGGACCGACTGTGACGTAACCAGAAACTCTTAAGCGGCTGACGAATCTCGCCAAAACGTCAGTAGATCAGGAAATTTGTTCTGGGGGCGCCTCTGCTTTTTAAAGGAAAATCTGATAGTTTAATATGGACATCAAAACTCCTTTTTTCAATAAATCTTTTAACGGACAACTTATGAAATGTTCTGTTCTCTAAGCATTAGTTTCAACTGCTCTTGTCATTTTCCTATCCTCCGACATACAGACAGGCAATATGATTCGCCATGGTAATTGAACGGCCCAATTGTCATATTCGACCATTCAACAATTCTGTACGGACTAGGTTTACTACAGAAAGCATTCGTCTACTTTTCTCCGACGACAGAACATGTTATTTGTCTTACTTAAGAACAAACTTTTTTGTCTCGTTTGGTAACCTGCAGCAAAGCTAATGAATGACCGGTGGAATTTGTTACATGAAGTTGAGGAATACGATTATTCTATGGAGGAGGCGAATTTTAAGTAGTGATTGACGATCTCTTGACATTTGTCTTTCAGGAGCTAATGCATGCTCTGTTTTCGTTTTGGGTTCCTTTTCCCTAATCAAGGCCTCTGACGTTGCCTTATGGCATAAATGTCAGTATGGCGACCAAAATATACATTTCGAAATCCTTAGGTAAAATTGTAAGAGTAAATTGCTTTTAAAAATATTCTCGAATTTGTGAATGTTTTCCAGAGTGCGTTTTTGTTATTGTTTCGTTTGTAAGTTCCTGCGACATGTGGACGGGAAATAAATCATTTGTCTGGCCCTTTTAGAGGATATAACTTCGTTTAGAAGACTTATGTTTCTGATTAAAAATGTAAGATAACTTGATACGAATATATCACAAGATGAATTTCAAATCTATTAAACGGCTTTTCAGAGAGAGGCCAACATGCTGCTACGTGTTTATGTCCGCAGAAACTGTTTAAAGGCTGTTATCTACAGTCAACGAACATCCCCGAAGGTTTAGTGCAAAAAGTTTGCGCAACGTTAGGGTAAGGACGCAAGAACTGTGTCCGAATGCTGGCGCATAGTCCTGTATGTTGTTGGTTTATCCGGAGAACTCACCAAACTAATGTGGAAACCGGGGATTGTAATATATCTTGTTAACGTTTAGCGCATGTAAACCTCTCAGAAAAGCCATTATTTTGTAAGGATCAGCGTGTAGCATTTTGATAGAACCCACTGTCGCATACAATTAGAAAATAAAGGCGGAGGCTCCGACTGCTGAATAAGGAAAAAATACCAAGTTTTTGAAACATGCCCATTACATTTTTTCGCTGCCATAAAATGCACTGGCAATAGAGCATATAATGAACTTTATTTTTCTCGGTAGGAAAAAAGCCTTTTTTTCACTTCAATTGCGTATAATGACATTTATTCAATAAAATACCTTTAAAGACTAAAAGAAATCACTTCCTCATGAAACGGCTCCTTTCAAGCAAAATAGGTATATTTTCAGACCGCGCAGAATGCGAGGTCAAAAACTCAGTCCGATTTTGTGTATTTAACGCTGTGAGATGTCGAAGCTATCCAAAACGCTAAAAGATCTGGGAATTGGTTCTGCTGGACCCCTCCACTTTTTCAAGGAAGATCTAATAGTGTGATATGGACACGCAAAACTCCTCTTCCAAAAAACCTTCTAAATGAAAACTTCAGAATTTTGCAGTTTTCCACATATTAATTTCAAGATATTCCATGACTTATTTTTCCTTTTTATATCATCCGGCATACAAGCAGACATTGCAATCTGGCATTTTATTAAAACAGTGTAATTGTCATATTCCATTACTCAACCATTCTGTACTCACTAGGTTTACTGCAAAAAACATTCGCCCACTTTTCTCCGACGACAGAAAATTTTCTTTGGTCTAACTTAAGAACAAATAGTTTTTGTCTCGTTAAGTAACGTGCACCAAAGCTATTGGAAGACTGGCAGGCATTTTTCAAGTGAATTTAAGGGAAAGATGATTATTCTGTGGAGGTAAAAATGTAAATGAAGTGACCAACATCTTCTACCCAATCGAGTAATGGCAGGATCCTAGAAATTGTCTTTATGGACATAATAAATGTTCTGTTTCTGGTTTGGTTTCCCATTCCTTAACGAGGCCTCTAACGTTGCCCGACAGCATAAATGTCAATATGCCACCCTTAAGAAATCCTTAATTAAAAACGCAAGAGTGACTTGCTTTTCAAAATGCGCTTGAGCTTATAAAAGTTTTTCGGAAAACTCTTTTTTTTTGCTGTGAGTGTTTAAGTTCATGAGACATTAAACGGAAAATATATCACTTGTTTGACCTTTTTAGAAGATATGGTTCCGTCAACGAAGACCTATACCATTGATTAAAATACAAATTAACTTTATATGCATATTTCGCCAAATGAATTTCAAATCTATTAAAAGATGATTCAATCAGAGGCCTATATGCTGTTACGTGTTTATTGCTGCAGACATTGTTCAACTGCAAATGAATTTGAGGATATTATTCAAATTATCGTCTTTGTTTAAAAAATGTCAAAGTATATACATACTGTATATAATCTTTTACGAAGACATAATCTGTGTTCGATTTCGATATTATTAACTGCATTAAGTCAAAATTATACTTAACAGACAATGCTAATTTTTACAAACAAATGTATTCATATTGACCCAATTGTGAAATACTCGGCTCCTCGTTGGGACTCCAACCCACGCAGTAAGGAGAAGGCTTTAATACAGCCAACGCTCTAACCACTTCATCAACGAAGCCCCACCAGACGGTGCGAGCTTAATCGCACTTTGGTTAATTTACCCCCCAGTCTAATGCAACGTCTGGAATCCGCCAAATTCGATACAGTAAGTTGACTGACCAAGCAGGATTTCCTAAGTAATTAACCTAGAATCCACCCGACGGCACCTCCTGGCTCAGGCGGCTAGAGCGTTGGCTGCACTTAAGCCTTCCCCTTACTACGTGCGTGTGAATCTCACTGGGACGCCGAGTTTTTCACATTTGGGCCAATATGAATTATTCAAAATATGCCAAAACATCTGTGTAAACATAAGTATGTATGTTCTGCTAACTGACGTCTAGCTGCGTACAAGATCGTAAGATCAGGTCTTGACTAGAGATGTAAGACTGCATCCTGCTTTCCCTCCGATATTAATTAAACATCACCATCTGATCTAGATATGATGGACTAGCCGAAATCAAATTGTCAGGCTTATGCAAATGCTGTATACTTGTGCGTATTAATTAAATTTGCTCTGGAATACACTTTCAAGCACGCTATCATGCCAAATCAAACACCTTTAAAATAATGACGCTTTTAAAAATCCTGATGAATAACGCGGATTAAATCATAGTAAAATGGGCGCTGATAAGCGTGGAAGGGAATACTTAAAATGCTTGTAAACATCAACCCAACGATGACTGAAACGACTGTTTCGGTGTCCCACACTGTTTCATTTTAGGATCAGAGCATTCATGCAGGCGCCGATTAGGTTTTTGACATGTTTTGCGAATTTTATTATCAGCTCTGGACTAATAGCAAATGTGCGAATGACTTGCATTCTTTTTGCTCATAAATCTTTCCATCAAGACACCGTTCAGTAAATGCTAGGTTAAAGTATGTGTTAAAGGGGGCTACCTTTAGCAAATACACATGCACTTTGTTCTGAGAGTTGAGCGCAGTAACTTCCATTTTGTTACATCCTGCCAAAAGCTCTTTTTAATGACTTCTTTTAACGCTTATGAGTGAAACCTAAATGGAAGTCAGAAAGTTAATCTGCTTGCGTGCGCATCCTACAGACTTGTCAAATCTTCTAGGTGTTTTGGTAATTGCCGTAATTCGTCCAATTTGTCGGGTCTCCGAGGGCAAAAGGTTCGCTGCAAGCGAAAAAATCTGTTCTGCATCTGACCAGGACAGGTGTGAGCTTCAGTATTTGCAGCACCGGAAGAAATTCCCTCTGAGTATGCGATATCAGTGTTCTTAGTTGAAGTGTCACTGTGCCACTGTACATATTTCAACATTATGTGCCATAAAGGTGTAGACGAATTTTTGGTTCCCAGATGAATATTTAATGTCGGCAAAAACAACCGAACTTGTGTAAACCCAGTGTTTCCAAAAGACGCAGCAGATGAATTGATGCGTTAATGTTTAAAACGAACTGATAATCCTACAGTATGCTGTTTAAACCGAGGAAAACATCTCCACATTCTACACACGCATGTTCATCTTCCATGCAGGTATCTGTTAGTGTTATCCAAAAAGGATGGTAATGCAGAGTATTGTTAGCTATGTATGCAAGCATAACTTACAATCCATGTTCAATCCAGATGTCGAAAAACATCAAATAATGTTTGTTTCAGCAGGTCTTTGTGATTGTTTAAAAAGGATCATAAAGTTCTATCATCCTGGTGCAAGAGCCGTACGGAATCTCGGCTTCAATAGACTCTCTTGAAAAACTTTTTATTTTCTCTCTAGCGCGCTGATTTAGTATTAAGTTTCCAATGCCGAGAAGATGCACCGGATAACCTTAACTGCTAATAAATGAAAACTGAGTTATTTTTAAAAATAAATCAGTAAGCTTGAGGCAAATTCGAAGTCATAGGAGTTTTCGTGCTCAATAGGAAATCCGACATGAATGTTCATTTTAAGTCTGGATAACTGCGCAGTCTTCCGCACAAAGTCATAGAAAGTTAGCAATGCATTAATGTCGATTGACTTCCTTTCGGCTTTGAAATGATATTTGACGCACCTACAAGGGATGTGGCTTTACAATGCGTTTTAGTGTGCTTTTTGGCACATGCTTCAGTTTTTGATGTTAAACATCTAACTTTTCCCAGATGTTTACGCGTGAAATTCGATTGAATTCATCGACGCAAACACTTTTGGGTACCTTCGACTTTGGAAGTCTAGGTTTCACTTTGCATGTGTCCATCTAGCCCTTCACATTACTGATCAAACTGTCTGCCAAATCAAATTTTCAAATAAAAGAAGAGTTTTGGATTGCCATGTGCGTCCGCACTTTCGTCTATCCGTTCAAAGATAAACTGTTATCATGGAAACAGCAAAACGACTACTTAATGCAATTATTCTACCCCAAACAGATTCTATTTCGAAACTGGGGAGAATTTAATGTAGTCAGGAATGAACTTATACAGGTCCATTGGCTTCTCGAAGCAAACAAGTTTCGTATGGGCCATCTGGTAGACCCCAGTGGTGGAACAGCTGCGCCAGCTATGTCTGTGCGCATGTTTGTGTTTCCGGTCCTAGCTGGTGGTCAGGGTTATGATTGGCTGAATGAAAGCAAACCAGCCCGAAACAGTGCTGTGTCAATCTACCCCCAGACTTTGTTGTCTCCCCTCTGCTAGAATTTAATGTATTTTATGCAATCAACTTCAAAAGGCTGTTCCGCTCTAGACTGAGTCTGTCGATGCTGATAACTGAGTACACATAAGCGCTATATCGTTATTTTATAGTTACAAAGTACAGAAGTTCACTTCTTGTAAAAAAATTGATGCAATCCGACTGTGTGGACAAGAGTCCCAAACCCATTGTCCGATCACTTGAAATGTCATATGTTAACAAGAGGCTTTGTTATTTTGACAGTCATGTTTGGCGCAGACGTCCTTTTAAGACCTTATTTGAATGCTTGCCACAAAACCCGTCAAATAATAGTCTCGAATGGCCTCTTTTTACGTAAAAGATGAATGTAAATTCTTATGCGCAACTGCTGTTCTTGCGAACGAAAGGAATCGTTCAAAACCTTTGTAACATTTACCTGAAGAAGAAAAAAAACAGGTCTGTTTTCTTGATACATTCGTTTAAAAACACTGACAAATATCCATCTAAATATTTGGCAGGGAATTTTAGAGAGACTAGAAATAAGTCGTAAATTAAGCTTGTTTTTAAAATAAAAATTCCTCATACATACTTATTATACTTTTTCAATTGATTATATCGTTTCTATGCGATTCGTATATCGTATAGCTATGTTTTTACATTCCGATGTAACTATAACAATACAATAGTGATTGCATCCATTCCAGCCTTCTTAGTGTGAAAAAATTGGAAATTTTCGCAACTGTTTAAAAGTGTGCGCCGACAAACCTGTATTTGTAAGGTAAACGAAAACATGATTGTGACCTCACAGGCGTTTACATTGGACATACGCCTGACAAGTTCATGACCCCGAAGGCAGAGGCTTGAAAGGTCATCAATAAATGTCACCGCATTCACGCAATAAAACTCATAAACTATGGCTGTGGCACGAGAACAAGTTGTTTTCACGCATTAAGAAGTTAAAAAATAATGTTTTAACGTCTCTGGATACAGGTCTGGTTTGGATAAGAAATATTGTCGAGTGTGTTTATTTCTTCGTAAATTCCCTTGGTGTTTAATGAGTACTACACGGTTACAGTGTAATTTTTTTGATCGTTATTCATTGACTGGCTGTGAGGTATTTGTTCCAACAAGTCACGATCACGATAAACTAGTGTTAAGTACTGGACATAAATGCTTTAAAGGCGATTTTTGAAGAGCTAGTGAAGTGTCTGAATATACAGAGATGATAGCCAGATAGGCTGATCTTTCTGCCATTTCATATTACGGAAATAAAAATCATGTACTAAAGATATTTCCCTCTGCTAGTCTCCAAACTTTCCTCTTGTGTAAAGAAGTGATGTTTACAAAGTCAAGAATACTTATTAAACTGATTAAACAGAATATAAATGCATACTATATAAATAGTAAAAACAGAGGCAAGTCTACATGCGATAACCGTAAAAGG
>CACRXP010000047.1:667415-690281 GCA_902702965.1 Spirometra erinaceieuropaei | reverse complement strand
TGCTAGGTATAAAAACCGGTCTGTGTCCAGGAAAAGTATGCAAGATATTATGACCTACTCTTTGCATATGGCACGCCTAATGCAAACTGCACAGGCTTTACGTACCCCTCGACAAGTGCTGCCCACGGGGAGGGCTGAGCTACGTCTAGACACAGGCCTAGACCCCATCTGATGCGTCTCAGAATCGGAAAGCTGTCAAGCTTATACAGCTGATTGCCGCCTAAGAGAGGGGTACAATCTGACGACCCGGTCCCCATGACACGTCCTCACTAAAAAACAAGATGACAGGCTCTTTAGCTATCGCGATTAACTTAAGAGCTTAGAGAGTTGATGTAAAGTGCTCATGTCACTGTCCCGCACCTACCATGAGCGGAGTACACCGCGGACGCCATCATTCGCAAGGGTCAAATTCACATACATTGGCGTTTTAGTGGTGACCTTGATCAAATTTTAATCATAGTGTCTCTCATCTGACCTGTTGGATTATTAGACAGGGCAGAATCCCATGAAAACCTATGGGCATAGTTGTCCCTTCCTAGGGCTTATAGGTAAGACTACAAACGTTTATTTACAAGTCCAACTACCAACGCTTAAACGATCAAATTAATGTGCTTTCGCGAAGGAGGATAAGATGATTTATTTCAAGGTCCGGTAAGCTGTATTAAAAAAGTGCGTGCTTATATCCAGATACAGTAGGTGTTCTAATTCATGAAATGTCAACCGAAATTTCGAAATGCGTTTTTGTTTCCAAAAGATTAATTGAGTAGGTTTGCAAAACTAGTCAGCCTGCAACATATTTCTATAATATTTCAGTGACGTCAGGATGCCAGCTTTCGAAAAAACTTCCTGCCGGCTGCATATAACAACGACACTCTGCAAAAGATGGCTGCTAAAGTAGAGGGCATTTTTTTCATTGATTTTCGATGCCTCTATAAGTCCAATTATATTTTATGTAAAACATGCATAAAAATACTGATCAGCCTGCTCATTCCGTAGAGAATGCCGTCTTCTTCTTCTTTTTATACTCGAATGAAGGGTGTAATTCTTTTTTAAAAAAAACTTTCCTTTATTCCCGAATAATTCTGAACCCAACTTGCCGTAAGACTTCCGTTCAGGGTCTCCAAACTTCGAGTCGTATATTTTTCGCGTACAGAAAACCATACATTTCTTTACGACATTAAGAGCAATACTATATGGGGTCCATGACATTTAGCAGTTGATTAAGGTCACCTTGCCAACTATACAACTTGCATTGGTAAATGCAGCGACATGATATTTTGTGAACGGCCATTTAACGGTATTGAAATATCTCACAATTAGAAACTTTCTAAAACCATATAATACTCTTTCTTCAAGTATAAAATTGGAAAAAGACGTCAATTTCTACCGAATTAGCAAAAGAATCAATTGTTTATTCATATGGTCCATGAATTTTTAAGGGAATGAAAAATTACGACGAAAAATGCATGCTACATAAGTAGACATTTTTTTACAAATTTTCTGCATGCAGTCGGAAAGAAGTTTTTTGGAAAGCCAGCATCCTGAGTCAACTATGTTATTACAGAATTATGCTGCAGGATAAGTAGTTTTACAACATTACTTATTTAACATTTTCACGACGAAAACGCATTTCGAAATTTCGGTTGGCATTTCATTAGTTGGCCCACCGACCGTACAAACTGTTCAATGGCAGGAAAGTCATACCAGTTTCCAGACGCAGATAAGCTTATAGTGGTTTGCTTAGCGTAAATACCCACACTCGACAGTAAAAACAAGCAATTTACTACGCGAAATAAATAACACGGATAATAATTATGCAAACTGGCAAGGGCGGAGAAACAGCTAACTCATGCGTTAGACCTGAATTTTTTAGCAGCTCAAATCGCCAGTCGATTGGTGGCATTAGGAACACACGCGCACATACGTCACTTATAGAATTCGCAAACGGCCGGTCAAGAATCAGTAAAGATGTCCATCATAAATGCTTCGGCTTTTTACTGCGTCGCTATTTTGTTAAGACGACGTTACAAAAGATTTTGTTGTCCGCCTTAACTGACAGCCAAAATAAATGAGCGCAGTTCTCCGATGAAAAAAAAACGGGAGTTATCAGGGTGAATCATAATATATTTTTGTGACTCAGAGCGCATCATACTCCTTGTGGGCACTGGCCATATATCTTGAGTTTCCCTGTCCGTATTCACAACAAGAAAGCATCGATTGGAGTCTCTAAATTTTTGCCACCTTGCACTGATATACATCTTTTTTTGTTTTGGTTAAAGTCCACCTGCTGCAACGAAACGAGCATTTAGCAAATGTTTAAACAGCTTCAAAATCTGTTTTTTCGCTGTACTAGTTTCCATAAAGCTAATACCAATAGGCATAAACAATTTAGATGCTGATCTTGAATAATACATTACCAGGACTTCCGCCCTAAAAACAGACAACAGTCTGGCTCGAGTAATAGGCATTTTGGAAAAATCTTCGCACATTCCCCATGGAGTACTTGCGGCTACATTTTGGCGTATATTTCTTAGTCTATTTTTTGGAAATCATCCATTTGGCAAAGCTAACTAACGTTAATCGACCTACAGCCTTCACGCATTTTAGATGATTGATAGAACACAGGCGCAAAATACCAAAGATTTGCAGCCATGAGTTAAAACAAGAAAGATAAGGTCTTAGTGGCCGAAATTACGTGTCACGTGTTTAACTCATTAAGGAGAGGGGTTTGCTTTGATCATGTTTGCGTTGTGGTAAAAACGTATAAAAAAACCACCCTTAACAACAAAATAATTCTTAACTTTTTATTCTGGATGAAACTCTTTGTAATGGATGAGATGACTAGTTGATATTTGCGCTCAGCTCATCCCACGTATTGCGAATTTCGGAAAACAGGCTTCTTTCTTCTTCGCTGCACACGAAATCGAAGGAATGACTGATGTCCCACAGGAGGCAAATTTTTTTATTAAGCAAGGCAAATAGCTGTAATTTAAATTGAGTTTTCTTGATGCAAAATACAATATAAGGTTGTTATGATCATCAAAAGTCGAAATATTATACTCCTAAAGTTGTTAAAAGGGAATCAGTCCATTCCATTAAAAATGTGTTATCTGTCATTTCTAGCTCATAATCGGCATTCGAGTAATTGCACGCCAAAATCAGCAGTCTTTGAGGATAATTGCTCCTTTTGTTGCTTGTGGATTTCTGAATAGGGGACACGTTTACGGGTATATTACGTTTAAGCAATGAATTGACAACCTGACAGGTTATAATTTTTAAAATGGTCCTACAGGTGCAACCACAGAACCAACCTTCTCTTTGAACCGATCAAGATATGTGAAAATGGAAATATGAAGAGATGTGGTTCTTCGACCGGTCGTTAGTTTTCTTACAAGCCATGGTCTGTAAACCGTTTAGAGTCGTTGTATGTCTTTTTGACGTAATGAGTTAATTTTGTTGAGTTTAAGTGGAAGATTTATTCTTTTTTAGCTTCAGACAGTGACATCCTTCTCAAGCATAAGAAATGCGTCTGCTCACTATAAAAATCAGGCACAATGAATAAATTGCCCATGATGGTTGTCGAGCTTTTTAACAAAAAGAGCTAAGCCCTTTATTAGACCAGGCGCTACTGAGAAACTCAAACATGTCACAGCAGGTATTTTACATTTTCTGCCAATATCACTGTCTGCATCCATAATAAACAAGAGATCTGGAAAGTTGTGTTGAGGATACTGTCGTGTGCGATAAAGTACAATAAAATCAAATGCGGATGACTGTTGGTGATTCATCCCTTCTGTGCAACCAAAGGTCTGCATAATTTTATCCTTACCGTTAAGCCTAGATACAACAACGGACAGAAGACAGCTAGGCTGAATTACGTCGTTTACTTTAGCGAACGGGAATGATCATTGTCTTCAACGTAAGATTTCGTAGTTCATCGGTTGAAGGCTGTCCGAATGGAGGGGAGCAGAACTCACTCCTTATCTTCAAGAACACTCTTCGTCTCCTGTCTTCGGTCTTCTTGACTCAGTCATGAATTTGGATCCAGGTGGAGAGGAGGGACTAATCAATAGGTGCTACGCAAAATTACAATCACTATAGACAAATTCGCGTTCGAGTTACGCACATTGATTTTACTGCGCTCTGGAGCACACGGCAGGCATCGTAGGAGATAATGGTAGAACTGTCAATGTCACCCCTTGAAGTGAAGCGTGGACAAAGAAACAATATGGTTAATAGTGGAGATCGAATAAAGAAACTAAGGACAACCGCCAGATGCCTGAAAGTTAGAAGAGGGAGTGACGTCGATAGTCTCACCGCATATTTCTCACAAGCTTGAAGCTGTCACGATGCGCTAAAGGCCGTGACATGGAAGGCTGCCAACTGATGGGAGGATACAGAGTTCTCATCGGAGAATGCAGAGTCTGCCTGCCATGCCTGCTTCTTAATTTGATCTTAATGGCACTTCCACTATTTGGGGTCCGATCTGCCTGCCATTTTTTCTCGTTGCGGAAAGTCCTGGTAAGCGGTACATTGAGAAACAAACGGTTTGGTAAGAATTTGTACGTTGTCACTCACCTGCGTCCTCTTCCTCTTTTACTCTGCTGGTCTCTCTTATTGTACTTGACCATGGTGGGAGGGTGGAAAGGAGAGTGTGGTAGATGCTGCACAAGCTACCACCCCGCCTTACGTTATAGTGATGCACACGGTAGACATAATTAAAAAACGACGACTGAACTGTTGTCAGAAAGAGGGAATCTTTGAGCAATAGCAAAGATTTGTGCAGATGTGTACTTTGTACGTCACGTCTAGCCCATAATGCTCCCACCAGACATTATTCTGAAGTTTAACAAAAGATTTTCACGGTAAATATGAATTACAATGATCAATGCAGAAAAAACTTTGAGAAATTCGCGGAACGAGGAATAAATAATACAACGCCACGACGGTTTGATAGTTTAGAAACGTTACAAATACTCTGGTAATTCGATCAGGCACATTTGACAGGAGACACCGAAATGCGTGCTTGTGCTTGAGTTAGAAATTATTAACAAAAATAACCCAGAAAAAACCCCGTTTAAAAAAATGACAGTTTAAAGCCTATTCCAGTCCAAGCCATTCAGGCCTTCCCTTTATTTTTACTGCCGTATACAATTACATTTAACGAAGAAATTGCTACTCCACATATCACGTTGTATGTAAAAACCACATTTATTTTAATAATACCAAGGACCGCGTTGGAAGTGGCACAATGGACGTCACCTTAATAGTGTATTTTGTCAAAAATGCCTAATAGAATGATCTGGGTTTCTGATTATGCAATTTTTAAAGCCTAATGCCGTGAGCGTAAGTCTTTGCCCAGTCAAACGTAGGGCATTTCAAAGAAAGTGGACTTTACGGAACAAGTCCCTTCAGCAGAAATTTCCTTATTTTTCTATTTTGCGCGGAAACCAAGTTGCTACGCCCAAACTGACTTTTGACTTAGAGCTGGCAAGTGTTGCCATTCTACAAAAGGCTTAATTTGACGTGAACTGCCCTGTCTCTAAGACTGCGCTCCTAGCGACGAGAGAGTAAAGTCCATCTTCCTCCATTCCTCCTTAATGTAGTCCCCACTTTTGGCAGTCACCCCTGCAAGCAAAATAGTTGTCGTGCACCCACAACGAACTCCCTCTAAAATTAATGCCCTTGTTGCGTCAGACATCCAACGGAGAGATAGTTAATTGACTGGCAGGTTTCCGAGTGAGAGCTGCTTAAAGCTCGCCCATATCGCGATTTACGGCACCATTACACTCGTGACTCAATTTCCGGCTTGTCACACCTTGACGCCGATTGGCTGTAGTCGGGCAAAGTTCATACGCGGGCACTCGGGCACGTACTGGTTGGTTGGGAACACTAACTACAACAGTTTGGGGTGCTGCGTGTGCACTTTGAGCCTCAGCAAAAGACTGTCAACCTAACTCTCTCCCTTGACGTCTAACTAGTGAACCATAATTTATCGTCCATTGCCCGTCGACGTGCTCTCCTTTTCTGGAGAGTCGAGAAGCATTATGAAGCCCGACTGACGGAAATGTAACTTTGATCAAAGGGATGGGGGGACGAACGCCTAGACGTAAATTGAAGACCGGTAGTAGTTAAATAACCATCAGACAGAAGAAGAGGACGAGGGGTGACAAAAAGAATACGAACTGGCCAGACACGCGTTTATTGCTAATTCTAACAACAGCACAAAAGTCCCGGACCAGTTCATACATACGGTTTGTCCGGTTCCGTGACAGTCAGGACTTTTAGGGCATTTAATGTTGTCATTTAAAAAGGGAGGAAGAGACACACACAGAGTATCCGAAAATGTTCTGCGTCGTTACAGAAACAACTCACAGCTGGCCACTGAAGAAACGCTGAACGCAGGTCACGCCAACTTGGCCTGTTTTCTCAACAAAGAGTAAAGCAATCGGAGGACAGAGAAGGGTAGTTAATTTTAATAGGTAATATTCGCCTCTTCCAGAATAACGAACCACTATCCAGTTAACTGTAGGTTTTGATATAATAAACATTCTGGGCTAGATCCCAGTTGGTAGCCCGGTACCGCATTACAGGTGGCTGGGGTGTTTGTTTACTGGGGTTATTTTGTGGGCTCCATAATCACATCTGACACATTTAGCTTCCATTTTAAATGAGGCTAGGATTAGGGTACCGGTTAATGGTTTCCGATTTTCCGTTTAGGGTTATGCCTTTAGGCTTAGGTTTTCAGGTTATGGTTAGGGTTTGAGCGTACGACTGGGTTCCAGTATTACGATTAGGCTTCTCAGTTACGGCTGTGTCTATGGGCTACGGTTACGTTTATGATTTTGGCCATTGTTAGGGCTAGGAATGCCGTTAGGGTTAACGATTAAAGGTAACGGTTGAGGTTAGGGTTAGGGTTAAGGTTGGGATTAGGGGTTGAGGTAGCCGTCCGCCTCCTATTCCGGGCTACAAACTGTGATCTAGCCCTCGGGATTGTACAAGTGCAAGGCAAAGCTGTATGTGTTGCGTGTGCGAGAAATTGTTGCCAACTGGTGAAACAGTCTGATCATTTTCACAAACAAGCTTCAGTATGCAATGCTGCTCCTGGTTTTAGACAGAATCACCGAGTCCTTGCATTCTAGTGTGCATCACTTGCACCTGATGAATAACTCTTATATGGAGCTCGCAGATTATTGGTAAGCCTTTCAGCCTCTACTCCAAGTTGACTTGAGTGCTAGTTTTTGTGAAGGACAGAAAGAGAGAGTGTGAGATTGACACGATAGGAGCACGTTGATCTCAGTGAGGTTGGCAGTGTATGCAGGAATGTTTGCCCATTGAGATTCCAATGTGGTCCATGTGGAGATTGAACTTTCAGTCAGTGATCATCACGGTCAAACTGTCCTCTGCATTACGGCGCGCCGCTTTGAGTGCCGCTACGTCAGCGTTCAATTCGTAACTGAACTCTTGTATAACAAAAGTGGAAGGTTAAGCAGTCAAAAAATAATCCGTGTGTGTTTGTGTTTGGGACCTCAAGGAATGCAAACCATGACCCTTACAACCTGACGTGCGCTGGCAGTATCTGGGAGCTGGTTCTCGTTGCGCTGCTGTTGTTAGTTGAAATCCCTGTCAAGTGTTTGTTTCAGGTCAGAAGGTGCGGTTGTACGCCTAGGTGCGGGTCCGGCCACGCCAGCCAACTGCGCCCTCTCCTGTCCTCGGTTTTCTTGATTGTCTTGACACTGGGTCCAGGGAGAAGGAAAGGGGGTTGTGGTAGGAGCGTCGCAAGTCTGTTCGCACAGAAATCTAATTAACGCGCGAGTCACCCTTACTGATTTCACCTCGCACTGGAGCACACACTGGCAGCCGTCGGGCACGACGATCGAACTGTCGTGCGTAGAAGCACATTAAAGGTGTTCTTCAAATTTCCAGCCCTCAGGTGCAAGCTGGAATGGCCATTTCTATTCTCATTGAGCTGAATTCTCAAACAAATTCATTTAAATGTGGTTTATTTGCGTGTGTAGATTAGCGCAGGCAGTATCTAACTTAGATCCCGGATTGGTTCCCGGGAATTCTAAACTGCATTTTTGATCAGGAAGCATTACTTAGATGGTGTTGTAATACGGATTGTCGTGCAGCATAATCTCATGTATCTGAGGCTTACTAGGCTGTTGGATTTTGAAGGTGTTTTTTCCGGCCTCCGACTAAAAGCAAACTGGACAAAATAGACTACTTAAAAGGAAAGCCTTTTTTTCCATGAATTTTTCGTCTTCGTATACGTTCTTGTAGACTTTTCCAAAACCTTGCATAGAAGCAATCTTTCCTGCATTATTCAGTAGGTAATTATTTCATCGTTAAATTTAATACTTAAATAAGTGTATCCCAATGCTCTAGCAAAAACAATTTTTAGGTCACTGATAATGTCGAGTCAAACCCGAAGTTCCATTCGCGCTTGGAGTTTTAAAAATACATGCCGTATCTGTCGCGTGGAAGTAAAACCACACATTTCTTTGCATTATTTAGACCATGTCATATGCAAGTCTTGTGAGCTATGCCGTATATTTCACCAGGGTCACTAATAAAAGGACACATACCATGCTATCTGATGGACATTTCACTGTCTTAAGCAATCCTATAATCCCATACCTTTCTTACCCATGTTGCTAAATGTACATATTGAAGAGGACACGATATGCTACCAAATAGGTACATTAAATGTTATTGCCGTGCCCGTATTTATGAAATATAGTTGAACATATGAGGTGATCGGATGCCAATGGGTACAAATGATACTAAGTTAGCGGTCATTTCTTATCGAATGTGAGCTTTGCAGGCGGCTGGAAGGGATCTCCTTCAAGAGCTGATATCCTGGTCTGACTTAAATATTTTTGTGATAGTGCCGCGCGATGGTAAATGCTACAGCTGCCGTTTTGAAATTCTCCCCAATCTAAAATGCACTTCGGAAGTACGGTTTCAAATTCATGTGATATGTCAGCTAGTGTGTCTATAATGTGTAGGTCAGCGATTAGCTCATAATTCGTTGCCTTAAATTGACTTGACTAGGACTTTCTACAGTTAATTTTGTAGGGAAATGGAGACAGAGAGTGGCGAAGCCCGTGAGCATTCTACGTCGCATCAGCGTCGCCCCTTTTAGAAAAAATAGTAACACGCACTAACATTATCATGGCGTGCTAAAAGCTGACGTGTTGGTTGGTTGCTGGCACAAAGGTCAGTTTTGCCTTTCTGTGGATAGAGGTTTAGGCGGCAATGCTTATTCCTTAATGCGATTTCTAAAGCAAATCTGCCCGCGAAGAACAGGAAATCGAGTGGGCATAGACAGAGGCAAACGAGAGAACGGTTTTGCAAGCCATTTTAGCCACGCCTACCTCCGGTCGCCTATTTTCCCTTTTTGTTCGCCAATGAAATATGTCAGATGTTGGAGGCGAGCAAGTGTGGTAGGTGTCACGTAAGGCTCCTCTGCTAGAGACTAAGTTATGCAGAAGTCATTACTAGGCCGTAGGCAGAAATTTAATCTTTTGCGATCACGATCGGCAAACTGTCATCGTGCGCGAGAATGTAGTCCTATGCGTCATCATGCTAATTCGGACGATGCGCGAGCTATCTTGACACTACATCGCGTATGAATATAAATCAGAAGATTTGCGGATGGTTAGTTTTGCTAATCGCTTATAGCCACCAAGACAGATGAGTTAGCCTCATATTTTTATAGTACTTCAGGTGAGGATTCATGGGAGCGACCTTGAGAAAAAGGGCATGAATTCGAACATGGTTAGACAAGTAATAAACTTGCCAGATATTATCAGACGGATGCGTTGCGGCATTTTCCTATCCCAAACGCTACCTCGAAGACATCTTTTTAAATGTTCTGATTTTCTTAACATATAGTAGGCTGAGACGTCTACGAAATCACTATGGAGTCATTACTACGTTTGGGCGTGGTCATATTATTGATGTAAATATGATGCCGCTTTAGAGTTTTCGCATGACAACATACCGGAACGTCGAAGAGGGAACCTTCTCGAATCCAGGAAACAATAAGTTAAAACTTAAAGGTTTTCTTTTCTCATGTGAACTTAAGTACTTTTATTAGAAAGAAACAGCAAAAGATTGTTTGCCTATTGTCAAGGGCTGAAATCTTTGAATGTGATTTGACGTTATCAAAATATAATTTTCAAATATAAATACTGATTTAAATATGTTTAGGTTTCTGGTAGAAATCACACTTGCTAACTTTAACAGAATATAAACTCCCAGCAGGCAGTCAGTAGAACATAATGCTGACTGATTCGCCAAAATGGCAGCAGGGATGCCAAACTAAATTTTACCCGATTGTTGTGTGATTGCATAAATTAATTATTTCAGTCCACACGCAGTTTGATACTGCAACTGCAGTTTTTCTAATGCAGTCAGTGACCAATCTCAAGAAATGCTAAACGAAATTCTGAAACGCATTTTCAATTAGGAAGGATTACTTAAGTAGTGTTTTCATATCGATCATTTTGCGGCATAGTGCCAAGATATCTCAGAAACGTTAGGACGATGGGTTTAAATTCACTTCTTGTAGGCGGTTAACGATGATGCCGCTTCGTTAAATGGTAACTTAAGTAGCACGCGTTCTAAATTAATTTTCGAAATTCCAGTTAACTTAAACATTTTTTGCAGAAAAATGCATAAGCATATTGTCTCCCATACTTATTTGGTAGCATAACACGTCTTTTTAAATTGTATGATTGCAAACAGATATCACAGGGTTTTAAAAATGTTTCAATGTCAGAAGGAATTTAATCTCGAGCTGCCGTTACATTTGCACCAACACTGTGGCGTGTTCAAAATATAATTATATTATGCCATTATATAATCGATATCACAACCTCACTTTAAAGTTGCTGCCTAATTTGACTGTTTTTTTTAAACAGTCTCCTAACAAATAAGCGCCTATCTACCTTTTTCAAGTTGTGAGTACCCTATTCCTTAGTAACATCAACAAACAAATTTCTTCTTAAGGAAACTTGATTGGCTTCTTAATACTTCGATAGGCCATTTATTCAAAACGGATACAAGGATTAGAAGACTTAGTGGATAGATCGACAGTAAAGACTTTAGATACGACAAAAAATAAGTGGTTTCGTAAAGGAAAAACAAATTCGTCCGTCTCAGCTGCCTTGGGCCCGCAGATCGCAATCGCAGATATCTGCCACGGCTGTGAGTGACAGGAAACGTTGTTTGCGGTTGTTAGGAAGATAGTGTGCCAGTTTTCGGAAAGTCGTTCTTTACCACCCCAGAAAAAAGATACCAGGCGCATTTAATTTCGTTCTGATTAGCTTAGAGATTCAGTATTTGGTAACGGGAAATACTTTTATGGACGGCATCTTAGATCATAACCTTTTGTACGCAAGAGGATTTTTGTTTTAATAAACTTACATCGAACTTTTATTGCTCAAGTCTTGGCACATACATCCCGATTAGGATTTAAGGACTTAAGCTGGTTAATTTAAAGTATCTATGGCCTATTAAAGAGGTAGATTAGAGGATGAATAACGTCTAAACCGGTCGAGAAATGTGTGGCTTAAGAAGGTTTATTGTAAAATGCGCAACGCAAAACCTCATCCATCAGGCTAATGACACGCAAATTTACTACAAAGGTAGAGCAGTCCGCATGTCTGTAGGACTCAGATGGTTTAAATATATAGATATCAGCTCGACGGAAGACGGTAACTGTTTTTTGCGCCAAAGCAAGTTCTTAAACGACAAGAAAACAGGTCCCTTCTGTCATGTATGCGACCAATAACAAGTAAGACTCAAAACTTAGGCTGCATGCATGTGGTTCTAGTTTAAACCAGCAGATTCCAAGTGCTTTACTCCTTACCCTACAACCTCTGTGCAAATATCGAGAATATTCAACCAATTAAAGGTGGCCTGTGTCGATAAATCCTACGCCGAGGGTAGCATGACGTTTAACATTTAATAATCAAAATTTTTTATTGGAGTAATGACTGGTCATTTTTGATCTACTTACTGTTATTAACCTGTGATGCCCACTAAACGAACCTTAGATTCTTAGCCTTGATTAAAAGCGGAAGCGTTGAGTCCCTTCGACAGTCAGGATGGGTCGGCATAGTAGAATCTTTTAGACAAAGTATTGTGCTCAGGAAATCGCAAGGTTCCAGATAACGCAGGGTCATGCGGCCCCGTAGAAGTCAAAATTATTATAGGACGTTTTGAAAAAAAGTAATATTCAGATGAAGCAACTGCCTACCAAACCATTGTCAAGTTGGTTTCAATTAACTAATTTCAAATAAGTAAGCTTATAACTGGGTACGCAAAATGAGTAGCTGCTAGTAGTAAAATCGCAAGATTGCTTTTGCCCGCAGGGCAGAAGGAATGCCCGGGGGCCTTGAGAATTTGCGAGGAAATTTCTGTGTAATGTCTGGTCACGGCTTCAGGTGGGCAGTGCCTCGTATTTTTGCATAACTTTCGGAAAGTGCAAGACGCAGGGTGTCTGCGATCGTGCGCTAACTTATAAAATGCTTTTTATCATTATTGACCTTGCTGAAGACGACTTTTTGTAGACATAAACTGATTACAGTCAAATAAATAGTGCCCTAGCAGAAGAAACTGGAGGAGTGCCTGTTTATTCAATTATGTGAAATAAACGGGTTTTGGCTCTTAGCAGAATATTTGGTCGGTTCAAAAATGTGGCCACCGGGAATGTGCTGAGCTTTTTAACAAACCAACTTTCGACAGCACTTGCTGAATTTATTGGAGATTAATGTAAGGTTATTTAAAAATTAGAACACTAAACTTCTAGCTCATGAGTAGCTAGCACATTCTTCCTATTCCCGAAAGATATTTAAAAATTGCGTAACCAAAATATCAAAGGGATGCATTTTTTATTGAATATTAACTTCCTAGCTTTTTGAGCATGTAACAGGGTCAGAACGTTATTAAAGAACCAACTTTCGACAAAATCACTAGTTTTATCTTTCCTGCTTTCGTCTAAAGCGATATCAAGCATTTTTAGCGCTATGAAGGAGCAGTAAACTTTAGTAGAGGAGGGCTCACCGATCGTTTCTACGGAACTTATTTGTCCCGTTGTGCCTTACAGGCTCTATCTCAAGCACAACCAGGAGCCGCACAGCGACCCATGATATAGGCAGAATGGTATTACCGACAAAGACAAAGGAAACTAGAATGACCATTTCTGGCTTGTTAGCCGTCCTCAGCCGGTTATACCCAACCCCGAAGTGTGAAACACATGGGGCTCGCAGCTGGTCGTGAAATGAGCCCGTGACTCGGTGGTAAGAGGCGCTGGACTTCCAAATACCAGGTTGCGAGGTCGAGAGCTACTTGTTTCACACTTGGGTGTTCGGTTTTACTTGTTGACGACGGCTAATAAGCCAGAAATGGCCATTCCAGCCTCCCTTGCCTTTGTCGATTATGTCACCCTGCCTAAACGATGAACTGTTCAAGCAGTGGCTATTCCAAATATATATCACTGCCAGAATCTAAGCGATGCAGTCCTACTTCACACAACAATCAATCCTTTCCACCAGTAGTATAACGTGCTGCGGTAGCCGTTGCAGTTGAAAAAGAACTTTGGGTTTCTGCGTGCGATAGCCAGCAACGCTTTCGTGTTGTATGTATTGTGTGCGCGAATATAATGGCACTAAATGGAAACTATAGACGGAATTAATGCCCATAGTGGTTGAAATATTTCGGTTCCAGGAGATCAAAGCAAGTGCCAAAATGTATCCCTTAGCATGGTGTCCACTTTGTTACCATTTGGTTGATATGACACTGCCTTTGTGCCTATGTAGACAGCAAGAATAGTTAAATAAGAAATAAGGTTTTGGCAACATTATTGCTTAAATTTCGCTTTTACTTTTTAAATACTTCGTTTTCGTTCCCGCGCATGGTTGTGTTCAATGTATGTAGTTCTATATTTCGAGGCAGACCACCACGATTGCTCATCCTGAGCAGGGGCAAACATTCTTTTTTCTGGCACATGTGTGATTAAGGAAGAAAAAGACTGGTTGAACACTGGAAAAATTTGATTATTTTTCCGAGCTTTCGAACTCGTTCATGCGTTCATCACCGGAGATAAAAACATGAGTTAAGGGGGTACTTTCTAATTAAATGTCAATAATGCTGGTTTGAAGGTGCTTACGCAGGGTACTGTATTCTGACATCGGATCGATACACCGACTAACTCGATTCTCACTAGAGACTCAGGATTCAAACATATCTCGGCTTGTCTTGTTTCCTCCCTGAGCGCCTATCTTAACGACAATTAAACAGATAGTGCCGATAATCGATACTTCTTCATTCTTACTACTCATTCTGTTCGAAAGTTGGCTATCGGTTCAAGGTAAGTCAGTTCATTGTAATGAAGAGTCGAGGATTTTTTTGCGTGGCTAAGTTTCTCCTCCTCGCCCGTGGGTGCCTACGTGTACACATCCACAAAATATTCGTTTTAGTAGACGTCAGTCTGACACTCGTATTATCAATGCTAGACTTGCTTTAACATTGAAAATATTCCAAGTGAGTTGTCCCTAAGACTTTGGTGTCTAAAATCCTTTCCTGACGCTTCATCTTCAAAACTCTTCAAAGGTGACTTTACTGTGAAGGCTGTAGTCATAGCCTGTTAGTGGATTCGCGCTTTTACGTCAGTCTGCAATTTAATGACGGAGAGACTCTAGAAAACTTTCGACTAAATGGACAGTCCCCAAATGCTGAATAACAGCTCCTTGGACGGGTGATCGATGTCGGTTTAAAGGCAGCTGCATTATCAATTCGATGAGCATGTGACTCCGGACGATTATGGAGAGTACGTCACTTTATGCTGGACCGTTTGCAACGTTGTCTATAATTGCTACATCTTTGTCGGTGCAAGTACTGATGGGCATGCGAACTTTCTCATTGTTCCCTAGTGTTCATGCTGATTCTTCGAGTCAAAGGTCGTCCCCAGGCAAGCAATCCTGACAAATAAATCACTCCTCATATTTTCCTATTCCTTCTGCATTTGGCAAATGTCAATTGCTGCAGGATATTTACAGAATCCGTGCTGCGTCTTTGTCCCAGTATTTATTAACAGCATTTCGGACTATTGTGTAGGGTGTGTGCGAAGGGTGTTTGAGGTATTCTTGATAGAAAAGTACTTTAACGAGCGCGCCGACTTGGCGCGTTCATTTGGCTTCCAAGAATTAACAATTATAGGAGTTTACTTAAATCTGTGTGTACAACGTGTTGTCTAAAGCTTCGCGTAAATGTGAATACCGGTGGATAACTGAACACCCAACACTCGACGACGTCTAGTTTGCGCGGACTGTTTCCTACTGGTCAATGTATTGCGCCGGCGAAATGGGGATCATAGTTTCCTAGAAGACTGGATATGATTTGTGGGTTAAACAGTGTACATCAGATAAAGTATATACTGAGATGGTTACGCTCGACGCCAATCTTATACTGAGAAAACAACTTGTGGTTGAAGCCACGCATGCTATGACATCTGATTGCATGTCCCAGGCTGATGCGATCCTCGCCATCCTGTGCAACTAACGCCAGATAAAATTCGCTCCGTATACTTGCAGTTAAATGAGGTTAAACGAAATCAGTTCTTAGTAGAATGCGCACCTGGCAACAATCGCTTCTTCATTATTAAAATTTGGGACCAAATAGATAATAACGGGTTTCTTTCAAAGCTGTAAAGACCTGATCGATACTGGTTGTTGTTTATTCTGAGTAATGACGAAGGCCCTCCTAACAACGCACCGATCTGGTTTTTTAACAGTCTTCCCAAATTAAAATGATCATTTTCGAACATCGGTTGGCTGGTTTGCCCCCTGAAGACAGTTTCCAAAAAATATCCAAAGACTTTCTTCCTCACGTAGTTTATCGCTCCATCAGTCAGGCTATACTGACAGCACACGCTCTGGTTTATCCTTGTGAGAACTGTCTGAGACGGTTTATTCAAACTACCTTTCCAGATTGTCCTTACGGCAAGTCAGGGCTTCTTTTATGCATCTTTGCCATATGTCCCTGTGGAAATCAAGCAGTTTTGCCTTCTCCTCCACTCGTAGGAGGAACAGGCGCAGTTTACCAGATGGTGAAGGTTGTTACTGAGGGAGATGCTGAAGGTGTGTGTGTGTGTCCGTCGAGGTCAAAGCAGAGATCAGAAGCCAAAGGCAGGCAATATTTCTGGAGTCGAAAGAAGAGAGGTGGTTTGGTTTTATGGCCTCAGCTATGCCGTGTCCTATTCACCACCACCTGACCTTGCGTCTGGCATGAAACAACGGTCAGTCAGATGTTGGCCACATAGAACAGCAATGCCAAACACTAGGAAAACTGCCCTTGTGGTCGTCGAAAAAAGAGGCAATGACGGCAATGTATAGATTTCTGCAGACCCGAGTAATGCCTTTATGGGGGCGTTCTACGAAGTCTGAAGTATGAGAACTTTTCTCTTTTTGTGTAAGTGCCAAAGTCGGACCATACGCCTAACAGAAGTGCTGAGACAATGGCTATTTCGTTGGTCTATATTTGAGAAATAATGGTCGGATTAACGTTAACTGTCGTTTCGGTAAACCCTAACACTGTTAAGCCACAATAGTAGTGCAAATGCGATTCCCCGGTGGCATATCAAAAGAAGGGGCGTTCACCGGGATGGGTTTATTGGAGGACTGAAGTTTCTAATAGTTGATTCTTCTACCCATTTTCAGAGACTGGAACGTCCTGCTCACAGCTCCCGTTATATGGCGCACATTGTTCAATGCGTGACCCGCTAATGCCGCCTGTGTGGCTGCATCCAACCCGCATGTCACCGTGACCCGCATTGCCCCCGTCGGTCGCGGAGATGACTGACGGCACCGATTGTTCCGCGCCGTGACTGTCCCCCGCTAAGGATTTACGTAAAGTCAGGTATGGGGGGGGCGGGGGAGGCAAATTGATGTGGCGGTTGACAGAGCAGTCGGTGAGCGTTCAGGCTTATTGCACTTGACCTGCTTTATGATCACCGTCCCGGCCCACAATCTCAACGGCGTCAAAGTTGAAGATGTGTCCCATTTGCGCGGCATGGGTTTCTACCTCCTACATTGGGTCCAACCTTCGCACGGTCAACTTATGCTCGTGCATTCGCGTTTGCAGCCGTCGGCCGGTTTCCCCAACGTAGCATTGAAGTCGGTAGACAACGGCCGTCATCTGCTTGGGGATTAGATCCTTTGGCCGCATCAAGTGCCGGCGGATACTTGAGTCAGGCCCGTGGACAACACCTATTCCGAGTTTAGCGAGGGATCTAGCCACGGCTTCGAAGACCCCTTTAATGTACAGAATGCTCCGCCACGAGTTTGATTGACTATAATCTCCATTCCGTTTCTTTGGCGGCTTTCGGCTCCGTTCAATGAATGCCCGCGGATAGCCGTTGGCTCTAAAGAGTTCTTGGAGGAGTTTTATCTCATCCAGTTTGGCGGCTGTCTTGCTGCATTGAGTTTCCACCCGTCGGTATAGCGTGCGGACATAGCTTCGTTTGTGTGGTACCGGGTGGTTGTTGTTGTGGCTAAGCATTTTCAGCAGGACTTTCCAGTCTCTGATGATAGGTAGACGAATCGACCACTCGAAACGTCGGACTTCTAATAAACCCCTCCCAGTGAACGCCTCTTCTTCTTTTGACTCATATGCCTCTTTGCATCCTGATTTAAGGATGCGTCGAAACGCAGACACAACCAGAAATATCATCAAGAAAATAAAAAAGCGGACTGGTGATTTTATATCTAACTAGCCGGAATCAATCAAGATACCAGAGCCTCGGGTGCTTAATCATCCGTGGTCCGAGTCCGCGTTCGGAATGCCATAAAAGCGCTTACTTTCGATGATACATCCATTTGAGATAATAATGGCTTTTATTGATCCAACCTGGTGGCGTGACGAAGGGAGGGGTTCCACAATGCATCAAAGTCCCAGCTTTTGAGCCTACCCGAACTTGAACTACTTTCTAAAATAGCTAGACTTGAGTGTTTACCCAATAAGTGACATCCAAAACGTCAGAGGCCTAGTACGTGTTGCAATACTATTGAAAACTTAAAACTAAACTGAAGTCAAGTCTGATTGAATAGCCGCCTTCTTGAACAAAATTACAAAGTTCGATATTATCAGCTTATTAGTCCATCTGGAAAAAGGAGGAGATGGCGTCGACCGGTACAGCTGGGATCATTGTTGCGAACCTTAAAATTAGGAATCGAACTTTGTCTTATTTTTTATTAACTCCTAATCCTTATGCGGGCCGTAAGGTTTGAGCTTCGGCAGTTTCACTGTCGCGTCTGCTTCTTTTACCTTCCTTTCTTTCTTTTCTTCTTCTTTTGCCTATTTTAAACATTCGGTAATAATCTATTCGTATAACAAATTATACGGATCATTGGCTTCCTATTAAATCTCATTTAATTAGGTCGGCATGGAAAATGTAACAAATAGCTCTAGTTAATTAGATGCTAGATGTAGGCCACGAAGATCATGAGAGATTTACTTAAAATCTAAAACGTGATCGCACTTAAAAGACTTTTTTGAGTGAGGTTCAAATGATGATTATCACGCAGCATAATACTTAAATATTTCAGTTACGCCAGGATGTCGCCTGTCAAAATTAATCATTTTAGGACTGCTAACTTCCCTGTTAGGATATTTTTACTGATTTTTACAACCCGTATGAATGTAGGCTGTTTTTATAGAGAGTGTGTACAGAAGCATCCTCTCTTATAACCAATTCATAATAAATGACATTTTATTCAAACTCCTTACTACAAAACCAACATGCCCAAGTTTTGGAGTGTTGGACCCTACCTGACGTGGTACTTGGCTTAAAAGTTTTCGAATTACAAGCTGCGCAGTTTTTCTTAATAGGTAATCGCGCATTAATTTGTATTATCACGAGATTCGCAGACATGACCCATGATAGTTTCTAATGGATAGGAAATGTGCGGCGTAATTCAGTAATTTATGATGGTCAAATTCAAGAAATGAAAGCGTATTCCAAATTCTCGAAGATGACCATTCTATAAGTAAAGAATTTGAAACAAATGATATTTGTTGCAAAACTAATACGGAAACTAATGGTTTTGCAAAATTTCTCCATGCAATGTTTTAATTCCTAACGTACCAGTAAGTAGGAAGAACTCTCGGTTAAATAGCGGCCAGTTTTAGGACGTTTGCGTTTTGCAAGTGAGCAGAAGTGCACACGTTCTAAAGCCATCATTCTGGCGTGACGAAAGCAGCCTTTTGGATGTTCGGTAAATGGATCTTGAGATCACAACTCACTGCACGCCGAAGCATGTCAGATGCAACAAAATAAATATGAGACGTAGGGCTAGCTAACTATGTCAATAGCGAATCTAGGGTAAACATCGCGGCCTAAGGCTTTGTTGTATTTAACCAATTCAGTTAGTTTGCAAAATCAAGAACTGACTCAAAAATGCCGATCGTGTTTGAGGTTTTACATATTTTTCCTTTCACTTTATTATAGGGATGCCTCGATTTTAAAGGTCTGTGACGTCTTCCAGAAGTTAGTTCAAACTTGTAGCACCATGAATTTGCGAGGACTATTACTTGCACGTATAAGGGAGACGCCGATTATCTTCATTTTTTGTCCACTAAGATTAGGTTTGTCTTAAGATCGCTCTTTTTTTCTAAGATCTCGGAAGATCTGGATACAGGTCATAACGTGCTATTTTTAAGCATTCCTTCAAAGTGTATAATAAAGAGTTATTGACTGATCTCATGAAATGCTGGCGGAAATTCTGAAATGTGCTTTTGATTAGGAAGGTGTACTTAGGCAAGGTTGTAATATTGATTATTTTGCGGCATGATCCTATACTATTTCTGCTTCAGCACGTACTGCTTTTCAATCGCCTGTGCAAACCGAACTAGGCAAGAAATGACTATAACAAAAGCACGCATTTTCCTCATTGATTTTCTATGGTCTCTCAGATTCAAACATATTGTATAAAAACAGCATACGAAAATATACTTTCTTTAATACGCTTGATAGAGAATCAAGTCATATTCAAATTTTATTTTCGAAGAAGTAGAATAATTAGGTTTTAAAAAGTTTTTGCTTCCCCGAGTAATTTGGAGCCTGATCAGACGTTGCATTAGCGCTTAGTGATTTTTAGTCTACAAGGCGCATGCGGCCTAAGTAAAGAAAATCATATATTCTTCTGTGTTGTTAAAAGGATACCATATAGATTCCATAAAATTGTGCAATGAATGCGGAATATATTGCACATTTCATAAGGAGAATGAAAAATGAAGAGGTACAATGCTGTATGGAAACACATTGCACGATCCTAAAAATCTCACGATTAGAAACTTTTAAAATCTTATTATGCTCTTAATTCGAGTATAAAGTCTGCATATGACTTGATTCTCCAGCAAACGACTAAAAGAAAGCATGTTTTCGCTTGTGGTTTCTACAAAATGTACTTGACTTCGCAAGACCATCAAAAATGAATGGGAGAAATTTATCCTACGCATCGTTGTTCTCTTCTACCGCCCCCCAGATTTACTACTGTATAAAAAAGCAAATTTTTCGCGTGTTATTTGTACATTGCGTGTAAACAACGAAGATAAATTACTGCCCAATGAGTTAATTACACATTAAGTTAGGATTTGTGCTGCAAATTGCTTCCGTTAGTTAAAGCCTAAGGCATGTGTTCTACAGGGTGCATGCTTGCCTTCAAATAACATTCAGAGGGTACTTTCTCACTCTCCAAATTACCCGTGTAGGCTTCATTTTTTTCTATTCTTGCGTGCCCGGCCGTTCTTGACTCCAGGAAATCATCAGTTAAAATGTAAACAATTTTAGCCAAGTGTACCATAATTTATGCTCTTGGTACGCAGGATTCTTCTGAAGATTATAAGTTTGTTTGGGACTTCAACGCGCGTCGGAGTATCCGACCAAGAGGGTAATTTTTGTGGTGCATGTTAAAAATTCGCTAAAGGAAGAGCTTTTTATTTAATGCTAGATGAAACGTAAACACTGGGAAGCGCGGATGCTCTAGACTTGCTGAATTCATTTGCAAAACCTGTCAAGCCTGATTTGTTTCCTTTCGAATTTTCACTCTTTCCCCTGTAACACGGGCCCTCAGTTAAACCACTCAGTCAACGCAGGACATAAACCAGTCAACATCATTTTATTTCCGTATAAATGAAATTAGCCAAACAGTGAGAGCTAGTAATTTACGTCTAGTAGGACCTACGGGTCTGGTTGGACGTTGGTAATGAGTGTCACTGATTTATAGGCAGAATGGCATTACCGACAAAGACAAGGGAGACTGGAATGGCCATTTCTGGCTTATTAGCCGTCGTCAGCCAGCCATACCCAAGCCCGAAGTGTGGAACACCCGAGCCTCGAACTCGCGACCTGTTGGTTTAGAAGTCCACGCCTCTATCCACCGGTCACTGATTTATAAAAAACGCATTGTATTTTTGCGATTTCTAAAGATTATGGCAATGCGAAACTGCAGTCAAAGTCTGAATCGACATAAAAAACAACTTAAATTGACCAATGATGTCTTTCTTCAGGATTCTTTGTTAGGGTGTTTCATTGTACATTAAATTATTGTACCCCCCCCCCCGAAAGAAGAAGGACAGCATACAATGTATATTCTGAGACACGACAGTTGTTTGAATCTTGACCTAAAGAAGCTCCTACCGTACAGACGTGGTTTGCAAAGCAGGGAAAAAGTTAGTCGCAGGAATATTAGACAAAATAACATGATCTAACTGTCTCAAGTGGGTGCATGAATTCTTTGACCTAACAAGAGGGCCCTTTCGTTTATTTCAGTGCGGACACAGATATTTTACTCGCTTTATAAAAGCATACCACAAATCCTGGGCCAAATAAGCATAGTTGGGATGCCGAAAAGAAAAATCTTGAAATACCTATGCTTCAAAAGTTGAGACCAGGCATCTAACAGTGTTTACTCTCAAATGAAGTAGTGCAAGACATTAGCCTTTCACGCCTGCCTGTTATCGCGAGATGAACCGTATGTTATGCCCTATCTAGTTTTCGACGAAAATAATGGACGAAAATTTACTAAATTCCGTAGGTCAAAGACATTTGGACTCGGCTCAGAAGTCGATATAAATATTCCATTTAGCATCCATCAATAACTGCGGAGTAACCGCTTAATATTTACAAGGTGCAAAGAGGCAGTTCGTAATACACAAAAATAAGTGGTTTACCGAAATTCACAGCACAGGTTTGTATTAAAGCCCAGACACGCGTTATTGCTGGTCGTGTGGTGCCGTAGGGGGCAGCTACGAGGGGTCGGCTTATATGTCCATCCCTCAGACCTTCAGACATGACTATGCTTTTAGCTAGTACCTGAGCCGTCAGTAAGCTAAACTGTAAGCATTTGCTTCGTGTTCACTGGAGATTGTCAGTTAAAGGTAGCGTTTTCGTTATGCCTTGAATATCTTGCGTTTAGCGCCAATTCAGGCAGCTCTTGAATATTTCTTGTGTAGGTACTTCTAGAAACATCGGGACGACAACAGAAAAACCTTATTTTTTTGCGTGAAAAACGCAATGCAAAGTGATAGATTTTCCCCCTTTGAACGCACCCCACGCGTCAAAACCTACCGCAGCTGACGGAATCGTTTAAGCCATCTAAGTGCGAAAAAGTCTACTTGCAGGAGGCTTCAATATTCTCCATTAGGCGAACTTTGGTATAGTTAACTCACAAACTATAAAACGCCAGCTTTTTTATAAACACTATTTCAGCCGTATGCATGGGTTAAACATTACGAAAACTTACACTTTCTTGCTGTGTTGTCGTAGTTTAATAGACAGCCATATTTGGCAGACAA